>JAOXYD010000136.1:6310628-6322624 GCA_028565735.1 Pinacopodium congolense | reverse complement strand
GTGTTAACCCGAAATGACCCGAACCCAAAATGACCCAACCCGAACCCGACCTGACCCACCCGATTGACATCCCTACTATTAGGTACTAGCCCATGCATTAAGGTAGAAACATGATATTATGATTCAATTTCCTCTTTCATTTATCCTAGCTTACAAATTTTCTTTTTCTCTTTCTTCTAAGCATAAATTTTGAGGAAAAGGATAATTCCTATAAAAAAAAGTTGAAATGCTACATTGCATTATTTTTAATTGTTCAAATTAATGAAAATTTTATTTAATTATTTAATTATGAAATATTTTAATTCCATCGTTTATTTTTATTAACCATTTTATATTAAGAATTTTGTTAAAAATAATATTTTTCCTCTTATTATATTTTTACTATTTTAATTAAATTTTCTAATATTAGTAATTTCTTAATCAAGTATTTTTTTGTTAATGAAATCAATAAAAATATAAACATATTATGTTAAGTCAATGCAATATTGATGTAGTAGTCATATAAAAGATACACTAACATACTACATTAGTACAAAGTGACACAGATAATATTGTAGACCATAAAATATCTCATAAGTAGGCAAAAGGCCAGTATAAACTCTAAGGTTTTCAACTAAATCTGGGTTAGTCCTTAACATTTTGAAGTATTAAGGTTAAACCTTAACGTTTGAAAAATGTCTAAAAAGAACTTTAACATTTATAAAACATTTTAAACTGACCTTACACCCATAATTATTGTTAAGTCAATAGTTCTTTTATTTAAATGTGGGTCCTATATAGTCAATTGTGTGCCACGTCAATAACATGGGACCCACATAAAATAACAACTCTCACCCCCTTTTTCTTCTTTTGCCTATCCTTCGATGGTAACCTTTTTCACCACCAACTGTTCTTCTTTACTCTTCCACTACCAACTTCCATTAAATAGGATGTATTTTCTTCATCTTTTCCTCTTCACCGACGTGTAATTTCTATCATCCTTGCTTCTTAAGACCTTAGATTATCTATGGTCTCCCTCATTAATGGTTGCGTCGTTCCCAATAAGTTCTTCTTCTCTATATGACCTGAATCTTTAATTATTTTATCTTTCAACTCGGATATAATAAAAATATCATGAATATTTTTTTCACTCACCTTTTCCATTTCAATCTATTATAAGATCATTAATTCAGTCAAGTTTTTACCTTTTTTTTGTGTATGTTTGTAGGAAAGAAGAAAAAGTTTGAAGTGTTATTTATCTATGGTATTATTTGTTAGCTTGTAGAAAAGGTAATTAAGCTTTGCATAAATATGTATTTTTGAATAAATGGAATGAAGCTCTTTTATCACTTCTGCTTTATTTTTCCAAGGTTATGGTTTACACTTTCCTTTTTTCGGAAAAATCATTAAATTATTTCTACTTTTGAAATTCTTCTTTACCTTTGTCTTGTCAGGTACTCTTTTTGTTTCTCTTTTTTGTAATTTTAAAGACACTTGTATTGTACATTTGGAAGCGACTCTTAATAGACAGTTGACTCCATGCATGACTCCATTTTATGTGTTCTATCTATTGTAGCTAAACAGTTACCTAAATAAATATCAATACCTAATATTCTTAATAATAGAGAGTACTTCAGTGTCTAAATTTAAAACTTTTTTCTCTTGTTTTTCTAATGGTATTGGAATTAAAATATAGATTGTAAATTTGATTTATTAGCATATTACAATTCTTTCAATATGTAAAAAATAGGAAAAATATTGTTTTTCATTCAAAGCAAGTTGTGTTGAATCTAATTATGTTCTTCTTTAGTAAATTCCAAGCACAAAAACTTCAAACATGCCAAAGAATTATCCTTTTTAAATATGAATGAAACTGAAAATAGTAATGAAGAGCATGTAGTAATTTAAATGCAAGTAATAACTCCTTTTCACTTTCCTTCTTGGTATAGTAATAAACCTCCTAGCACCTAAACAAATCTAAAAAAATCTACCTTCCCTTCCAAAAATATGAACAGAAACTAAATCTTGACACATTAAGATTTTAATGGTGTAAAAATAATATATTTTAATGTTAATGTGATGTTTTATTATTAATATATACAAGTTCGCTATCGTTAAATATGGAAACATTAGGTTATTTTATGGTAGGAAGTTTAGGTCAAAACTTAAATTTTCTTATGAGGAAGGGGAATCAACAATGTTTGATAAGACTGATTTTGATTGTTTGAATTGTAGACAACTACATGAGATGGTGAAGGATTTAAGGTACTCTCAAGTTGATAAGGGTCACTATAGTGTCCTCGGGGGAAGAGTTCAATAAGTCACCGATGCTTCCTGATTCAAATGGTAGCTATATTAATTTAATGAACCTGATGAAAGATTATGGACATATTAATTTGTATGTATCATTTACAACTTTGTGAAGTAATAAGCATGGGAAATTCAAGTGAACAAAATCATTGTGAAGATGAAGATGGTGAAAAAAAAAAACATTGTGAAGAAGTAACTAGAGTTGGGTAAATTGAGAATATAGTCCTTAAAGATAAAAAGGCTAATGATGTAAGACTTGATAAAAAATTCAATATGGTATATCTGAATTCTGAGTATATGTTCCAAATGGCCAGTAACTAGTTGAAATGAATTCATCGGATTATAGGAGCCTTATAGAAAGTGATGAGTATCCTACTAGAGAGGATTTTGGTGAAATTTTATAAAGACCAAGTAAAAGCAATAGACACTAACTAACTGATGTAGCGATACAATGGTCTTTAGAATGGAATTTGCAACTACAAAAGAGTTTGAAAATGCAATTTTTGAATACGCAGTTAAAACAAGATACAATATAAGGTTCAAGAAGAGTGAAAGTAAAAATATCAAGGTCGGATGTATCAAGGGATTTGTATAGGAATTTCATGTCAGATATGATAAGAATAAAAGTTGTTTCAAAATAAAAATATACAACATTGATCATATTTATTACATAAAAAACAAACCTAAAATGGTTTCTTCTAAGTTTTTTATGAAACATTTTAGGGATAGAATTCTTAAGAAGCTTAATATATCAATGACTAAAATAGTTAAAGAGTTTAGAGAGAAACTAAATATATTTTTTAATTTTAGTAAGTTTATAATAACAAAGAGGAGACTTAAAAAGGAGAGAGGTAGAGACTATGTGAATGAATATGCCGAATTACAAGGATATATACATGAATTGAAACTCAATAATTCTGATTCCATTGTGGAGGTGCAGTTGTCAAGAAATTAAGAAACTTCTTTGTTACAAATAAGTTAAAATTTGGATGTTTTCTCCATAATGTTAATGAGTGAAAATTAATTTTATAAGTTATATATTTGTTGCAGTTCAAATGGTTATACATTTATTTTTAAGTCATAAAAGAGGATAAAAGTATTTGCGATCAACATTTGATCTTAATAGTTGCTTCTTGAAGATAGAGTTCTAAGGCCAATTACTCATTGTTTGGAAAGGATGATGAAGGAGGGATGTAGGTATGAGCAATTATAGAGGTAGAAATACTGATGTATAGAGATGATTTATGAACTTATTATCATCATATTTAGACTTTGATGATGGAGATGGTGTTACTATAATTTCTAACATGTAAAAGGTAACATAAATATCACTTTGTAATTTCTGTAGTAAATCTCTTATCATGACTCAAATGGTTTTTAATAATTATAGGAATTCATAAGAGTTGTAGAAGAGACTATAACAATTACTACACATTTAATATGTGTAAGACACATTTATCATATCTAACATGGGAATTACAAAAGGGAAGGATATGAGAAGACAATTTTGGAATTGCGTATAGTCGACATTTGCAGAAAGCTTTAATGAGCAATTAAAGAGACTTGACAAAAGGAAACCTGGATGTGTGGCAGCTTTATTTAAATATCTGAAAGAGAGATGTGATTAATGTTATCAATCCTTTAAATTAAAGTGTCTAGTGGTTGACATCAATATGTGTGAAACTTTCAATAGTTAGAATTCCAAGAAGACCTAAAAGGGCAAGAAGGAAATATAAGAATGAACTAAAAAAAGTTACTACCTCAAAAAAGTTACCTCAAGGAGTACAAATGAAGAAATGCGGGAAATAAGAATCAACTAATACATCTCATCTTCAAGCAACCTTATTCTAAAGCTTAGAAGCAAACTGTTGGTATTGTTATTTAACCCCTAGCCATATGATTGATCATTCGTTATATGGATTTCCATTTGTTAAAAAAACAAGATTTACACTATGAAAATAACAAGCTTGATGATATGAAATAATAATGTAGAAATTTATAGTGATCAGTTATTGATTCTATGTATTTTGGTAAATTGATGAATAGCAATCATTATACCATGTGATAACATACATGAAGTGAGAACAATTTATCTGAAGTGCTTTGTATGCATCGTGGCTTACAAGTATTAACAGTGAAATAGATGGTCGCAGTGCTTAAAAATAATAACAATTAAAGCAACTTGCAAGCCTTGTAGAAGGTAACACTCAACCAATTTTTCCCCGACTTTCCTTACAAGATTGAGATTCCAACTACTATTTATGTCATATTTAAAAACCATATCTAGCTCTAGTAAAGGATGATTGCTAGCTACACTCATATAAAGTAGTTTAATTGCTTAAACCCCATTCTCCAAGCTCTTTTTGGTCTTTTTAGAATAACTTCAAAACCAACTTCAAAATTATTTTCTAGACGAAAAATGAGAGATAATCCTTGTTTCATTATTTAAATTAAATTGTACATTTTAGTGGCAACCAAGAATTTATACAAATTTCAAAAATAAAAGAAGAGAACAAAAGATCCATGAAAAACAATTATACAACATAAACCATGAAAGAAGAGACCAAACTCATAATAGGGACAGAGCAAAGTTTTCTAATTATTCCATCTTGCATTTTGGCCATTCAGGTTAAAAACTTACAGAAAAAATGTGGATGTAGATGGCAAGGAAGGGAGACAGCACTGAAACGTCGATAAAAGGTAATAGAAGAAAAAAACGCAAGCTATTTAGGTAAAGCCATAGGTGCACAAGAGAAGACATTAAAGATTGTTTTGAAGGACAACACTAGATTACCAGTTAATGAGTGAAGAGGAATAAAAGGAAGAGTAATGAAAAGTATTGGATTAAATGATAACATTTAAGGTTAATGGGTGAGGAGTTGTTATTCTATAAAATTTATGTATAATTACATAAACTATTTTGGAGAATCCTTTCATGTCAAAAATTTGACTTTTTATACTACCAAATATTATTTCAATTTTGAAATCATAAGGATAACAAATTAAACTTATTACAAACCTTATAAAAATTAATAGTATTGGATTTTGATATCATTTATTTATATTATTAATGATTAACTTATGACCTATTAAACTTCAATACCATATTTAAAAAATCAATGAAGTTTTTAAATAGTAATAAATATAATTTATTTAAAATTAATGAACTTATCTCTTAAAATTTTTTATATTGTTTCTTGTTAAATTAATGGAAGCAAAACACGATAACCATAATACGAAATGATGAATAAAAAGACCAATTAGACCATTAATTTAATAATTTTTTATCTCTATAAGTCAAGGATAAGTTCAAGGGTTGTTTGTTATCCTTTTATTCCTTGTTTTTTTATTCCTGTTTTTTTGTAAGGTGTGCTTAATTTCTTTGTATCCAAAACTAGAAAAATAAAAACCAAATTAGAGATATAAGAAAATCTTGTTTCTTTCAAGTTAATAAAGCACGTTTATAAAATAAGAAAAACTTATTTATATTTGTTTCTCATCACTGTTCCTCAACAATCCTCGATTTATTCTTTTTCCTCGATAGATCTTGGCAACCCTCCATAAATCTCAACATAGGCATGTAATTTATAGGGACAAGGTCTTTGAAAAACAAAAGATAGTGTATTCTTCTCTTTTTTGAAGGATTATTATTTCCTTTTTTTTTAGAAATTAAACTTTTTAGCTCTACTAAGATTTGAACTCTAGTATAAGAGGATATCTTAAACATCCTCTTCCAATGAGCTACAAGCTTATTGTTATTGTATCCTTTTCTTATTATTATGAAGTTAATTGGGATTCAATACTTTGATGCCCTTCCTTAACAAATATTCCTTTATGGATTCCTTTATAGATGACGCCTTTTTAGTTGATTCATTTATACTTAACTTTAAATGCGTAATTATAGAAAGAATTCCACACATCCCATATATTTTGGTACTTCTCTATCCATATCCTAAATAGATGGAAATGAATTCCTTTAATTGATATCTACATTTATTGTGCTTCTACCTTTTGGCCCTATTTTACGTAAATAATAACCATTAGATTGGAGTTGCAAGGGAACATAGAGAATCTAGAGAAAATTAGTGTGACCACTGACTGGTCTCAGGACATTGGTCAACCTTGGTTCAGAAGTATATATGCAAGCTAATATATATGTAGTTATTATCTTCAGGTGCTTTACTTTATTTCAATGGTTGTATTACATATTATCTATCTTAAGTCCATCTACTTATACGTACTTTCTCTTTACTTATAGTTTTTTTAGAGGTTGGCTATGATCCTTTATGTTTGTAGCCTAAATAAACAACACATCTTTGTTAATGTTAAACTGGGATTTTATGTGGAATATACATGGTTTGAAACTCTTATGTCCATATCATTGAGGGAGGAAAGGCTAGCTAAGTATTGCTTTTATCTTTCACCATGTATATCTCTTTATAGCTAGGTGATAATATTGGTATCAAATTATATAAATATGGGTATGGAATTGATTTTAAATATGGGTGTGGGTATTAATATTAATATAATTAACCTATTTGACATCCTTACTTGCTATGGTAAAAAGTTATTTGTTTTCCATCAGAGTTTAATGTCTAATGAGTGACTGGACTATATTTTACATGTAGATAAAAGAATATACACAACAAATTTCCCATATTAAAGCTCATATCAAGTAAGTTAGTGTATTTTTACTAAGGATCTTCTTTGCTATATTACGCCTCTCATTTCTCTTAATGATAGACTTTGACTATCTAGCCCTTAGTTGAATGTTAACTAAGAGCTTTTATACATTGATATATATACCTATTTGGATTTTTGAATATGTACATATGTGATAGCACTTTTATATCCAAGTCTTTCTCCAAGTGACCCGATGAGGAAGCATTGCTTGTTTTCCGAATGTGATTATTTCAATTTGGAATTTTTGAATGTGGTTGTTTCAACTTTTTCATTCACTTGTAATTACTTTTTTGTGATGGAAACTTTGAATAACATGAATGGTTCTAATGATTTTTGTGGAGATAAGTGGAAAGAATGGGTATGGAATAATGCAATAGAACATCATCTAATCTTATTAATGATTGAAGAAGTGAAAAAGGGAAATCAAACAGCTATTACTGTTTCCATTAAGATAGGACTTCAAACAAAATTCAATAAAGAGTATACTGATGTTGAAGAACAAATGCAATGCCTTAAAGATTAGATTGAAGAATTTCAAGAATTTACTCAAAAAAACATAAATTAGTTACAACTCCATTACTAGTAACGTGAATACTATATAAATGTGAAATGATTATAAAATTAGAAGTTGTTGTTTATTTATTTTGCTTTTAAGTAATACTACTATTAGAGATTAAAGCATTGTAACTTTTGAACATTTTTTATCATGTAATTAGAATGATTTAATGTAATTTTCATATTTTATATTGGACTCTTATTATGTAAAATTGATTAATAAATTTTTTAATTTTATTAAATATTCATATCTTTTATTTATAATGATAATGAGAATTAATTAACTTAAGAATACAATTTGATATATTAAAAATAAATTTAACTAAAATTTAATATTATCATATAATATTATAATAAGAATAAAATAAGAAATAGGATTGTAACTTTTGAACATCTTTTATCATTTAATTATAATGATTTAATGTAATTTTTATATTTTATATTGGACTCTTATTATGTAAAATTGATTAATACATTTTTTAATTATATTAAATATTCATATCTTTTATTTCTAATGAGAATGAGAATTAATTAACTTAAGAATACAATTTGAAATATTAAAAATAAAATTAACTCAAATTTAATACTATCATATAATATTATAATAAGAATAAAATAAAAATAGGATGATAAAATCAAACAATTTTTTTAAAAAAATTTACTTACAAATTTCAATCAAACATGTTTTTTATTATAAATTTTAATTAAATAGATTTTTATTTTTAGTAAAAAGAAATAAAAATAAAAATAAAAATGATACCAAACAACCTCTAAATTAATATATTTTCTATTATATGATTAATTAAAGCATAATATTACAATGAAAATGCTTTTAATATTTGTAATCATACATGTAATTGGACTAAATTTAACAATTTCTCACTTGACTCCTTTTACTATTAATAATTTTTCAATTAAATCTTTCATTAATATATTGACAAAGACACAACATTTGAAACTCACAATATCATATGTACTTTTAATATATTGACCTAAATACTAATGTGACATTTACAATTGATGACACGTCACTATTATAGTAGGGACCTTACTACATGGCTATTTATTCATGGTCATTCATGGTTATCTCTATATAAAATAAAAAATAAAATAATTAAATAATTAAAACATTCTTTATCTTATTCAAGGAGAGCCATAAATAATCATAAATAGATGTTCATGTAGTTTTCTTTGTGAGTTATATAGTATGTCCATATAGTAGTATAGGGTACACAATATTATGTGTGTCACTATATAATAACGTGACATGACGTGACATACTTACGTATTTTTTATGTGACGGAAAAATTTATAAATCATTTTGATAATAAAAATATTTAATTAGAAAAATTATGAATAATGAAAGATTCAATTGACAAAAAAAAAAGAAAGTAGTATTTGATTAAAAATTAAGTATAACAAGAAGGCTGAAAATATTCTATCTCCTTTCCTTAATATTCTTAGTGGAGTTAATTATCTTAATAAAAACTTACATGATATGATAACTAAATACACATGTCATTTCTTATTGCATTTCTAGTTAAAATCCATTGATATTACGTAGAATTTCCGTTGAATATATTAATAGAAGTTTGATGTAATAAGATTCAACTGAATTAGGAAATTTAATAATTAAAAGATTGAATTAAAAAATATTAACCTAAAAGAAGGAATGTTTAATTGAGTTGTGGGTTGTAATTTTTTGTTGTGATTATTGTATTTTATCTTGGTTATTGTATTTTTTTCAATTTTTATATTATATTAATACGTTTTTTTATCAATTTTTATAATTAAAAAATAAAAAATCAAAATCAAAAACTAAAACTAAACTAAAATTGCCTCGAGATTATTTTTATTAACTTTCAGTTTCACTAATCTTTAATACTTTTTTGCTAACGAAGAGGACGAATACTTTCGTTTCATGGGTCCACCCGGATGCATCGGTAGTAAAATGAAGAGTATCCCTTAAATTAGGATTGAGAGTGCAGCGGTGCCGTTTGGTTGTATGACTGATACGTGATATCCATCATATATACCGGAGCTCGTCATCGATGGAACCTGTTGCAATTGAGATCACGTAACGGTTATTAGCGCTTTTACGTAATTGAAATTTGAAAATATTCGAATTCAAATGATGATAAACAGCCTTAACTGACTTCAACTAGTCGGTTCAGTTTCTGATTTGCAAGTGTTTCTCAACTTCTATAACTACAAACCATATTCTTTTGTTCTACATTTTTCTCACGTTCGAAGAACAAAGAGAGAGAGAGAGAGAGGATCAGGGGCTTCTCGACAGCTCCTCTTGCAGAAAACGAACGCACATTTGCGTACTCCAAGGTTTTAAGAGAGAACCCATCGTTTGTTTTCGTCTCCTCCATTTTCATGGTTTCTTGTAGGTTTTTGGTACTCCTTTCCTATATCCAACACCCAACTTCAAAGAACGAACTTTTTTTTTCTTCATATTGTTCCTTCTAAAATGGTATTCTTGACTGGCTACTTCTACATCTTAAAGTGCTTGTTTCTGACTTCGTGAATGGTTGTGTATGCTACGCAGATTTCCAACAGGAGAATTGTTTAACAAACTCAAGTATCTTGAATATAGTTGGTCAAAATCTTGAATCTCTTTTGTGGGTACTTCTCATTCTCTTTTACAGTTTCACTAGCTTTTCAAGATTATTGCTTTGTTTTTTTATTGAAATCAAGTTCAGTTTCTCTCAAGTTGGTTTCCCTTATTTCATTTCGTATAGGTGGAATTTGCAGAACTTTTGCAAAGATGAATGATCTTATGACGCAATCGTTTTTAAGTTATGTGGAATTGAAGAAACAAGCCCAGAAGGATCTTGAAGTGGAACTGGACATTGAATCGGGCCGACTCAACCCCACTGATGATCCAAACCTCGCACAGTTCTTCCAAGAAGTCAATGGGATCACGCTTGAAATGGAAGAGATCGCCAATCTCTTGTTTAATCTTCAAACACTTAATGAAGAGACTAAATCTGTTCATAGTGCCAAAATCCTGCGAGGGTTGAGGGACCAAATAGAATCAGACATAATTGCAGTCCTCAGAAAGGCCAAGGTTGTCAAGGCAAAGCTAGAATCACTTGATCGGTCCAATGTCTCCAATCGCAAAATCTCTGAATTATATAGAGAAGGGAGTCATATTGACAGAACAAGAACATCAGTCACAAATGGCGTAAGAGTTAAGCTTAGAGAGTTGATGAATGAATTCCAGGTTTTGAGAGAGAAGATTATGACTGATTTCAAAAGTGATCTGAAAAGAAGGTATTATACGGTGACTGGAGAAGAGCCGAGCGAGGATATGATAGAAAAGATGATTTCTGGAGGCGGGGGAATTCAGGCTTTGGCAGTGAAAACGGAGATCGATTCTAAAAGCAGAGAGAAACATGAAGCTGTTATGGACATACAAAGAAGCTTGCAAAAGCTGCATCAAGTCTTTCTTGACATGGCTGTTCTTGTAGAGACACAAGGCGAGAAGATTGATGATATTGAAGATAATGTAGCCAATGCAGGTAACTTCATCTCTGGTGGAACAAGTAGTCTTTACTATGCTAACCAGATGAAGAAGAAGAAGAAAGCATGGGTGTACTGGTTGTGGGCTGTTATTTTCATCATACTTTTGGTTTGCATCATCTCAATGCTGGCTTCTTGACGGAGAGCAGTATGAGAGAATTATTCAACTGTAAATTCAAGTCTAGTTGATTTGCCTCTTTCTTTTGCAAATGAAAATAAAGCCGCCTGAGTGATTTTGTTATATATTGCTAATCTCTACAGACTGAAGGTATACAAATTTTAAGGCAAAATACAACTATTTTGATCTCTTGATAAATATTCAACATGTTCTGATATCGGCACAGAACTACACTTTGCCAATCCTAAGATGCTGTGTAGCTGTCCATGATTGCTCAGGCTCTAGCTGGACTTTTCCAATCTGTCGCAGTCATGGAAAAACACACTATCAAGTTGTCATCACCAGTAACAAATATTTGCCCAGGAAGCCGCAATGAAGTTTACATATTACAGATTTTGCAGATACTAGAGCAAGCTCAGCTAAAAACATTTAGTCGATTTAACTATAATTAGTGATCTCCACATCATAATAACACATGAATCAACAACAATACACAAAGCAGGTCCTAAGAAATATAAACAAGTTTAAAAATATAGATTGAATATGTAAATACCTTGGCGTTTTCAACACAAACAAAATCTTTGTAAGAAGCTTCCATCTGAAGATGTGGGTTCCACAGTACTGCATCTGACCAACTGCAAGGGTAAACAGGATAAAATCCAAGAATATCGATCACCAACATTGAGGTCTTAACCATAGCTTTGTTTTGATTTCGTGAAGGGCTTTAATCAGGCATAAAATCTTTTTTAAACTCGAATAAATCATCAAACATCAAATCCATAGCTCCTTTAATCATTTGGTAATTTTTCAGAATTTCTAA
>JAOXYD010000136.1:6299769-6310528 GCA_028565735.1 Pinacopodium congolense | reverse complement strand
ATAAGGACAAGTGAAAGTAGATTTCTTTTCATCCTTAGAGGCTATCGGTATTTGTAAATATCCACTATATCCATCCATTCAAAAGGAAGTACTTCGTATTCTTGATTGTTATGATGTCACCCAAGCCATTATCAAGGATCAACTCGTTGGGGGCATCAAGATAAACACAATCTACAAAGCCTGGGAAGGTGATCACGTCCCTGAGTTGTTAACACAACAGTTAGCAAGTGTCAACACATATCCTTGCAGAACTGTAGTCAAGTTTCCAGCTTACAAGTAAGAAGTTGCTATTTTCAGAACATTTACACAAAAACTTGAAATCAAAACACAGAAGGTTTTTGACTCGGAAGTAACATGTTCAGCTGTATCCTCATTAGTTTCGAGTTCAATTAGCAAATTTCGATGATAAACAGAGTAGTTATGCTTGGCTTGCTTATGAGATGGAGGTCAAATGAAACTTATGATATGTTAAGCAATTTTCGAAACTCAAAGAAGTTCACATGACAAGTAGCTGTGAATCACAATATCTTGTGCTATTGGTCTCTTATATACATGTCTCTCATAGTGGAAAGTACGGCTTTATTCCAATTATTAAATGACCCGTAATTCAAATAAGAGACCATGTGTTCTGAGAGAGAAAAGTCACCGACCTTTCCTCCTTACCCTCCAGTGGGATGGTAGGATCTGGATCTTTGTTCAGAGTTTTGCAACCTTTCAAACCTCTTACAGATACGCCACCCACTGAAGCCTGCATGATTTCGTCACATGTACTTTACCAAATTTCATTCCATCTAGACCATGTAATAAGTTACTAACTAAATGTCATTGAACAACCACTAGTTATTTTTATTGAACAACCACCAGATATTTCATGTAAATTTCTCTGTTTTTCAAGGGCACGGCAGTGGTACTTACATGAAAGTATGTGTGTAGAGCAGTGGTGAATGAAAATGGCTTCGTGTCTGCATTCGTAATCCTTAGTTCTGTAGAGATGCTTTTTGAATCAAGAATAACCTGAAAAGCGGAATAAGAAAGAAAATGAAAATGGATGAACATGCTGCAATTCCATCTGTAAACTACTAGCTATATATGTGGTACATACTAAGATAACTTGAAAGTCAACTTGACAGAATTGCTAAACCGTTACGGATGTGATGATTACCTTGTATAGAGCTTGGAAACTGAAGTCCCACATGGCACGACTGTAAGGACCATCCTTGAGCTCAAGAGTCACGACAGGATTTCCATCCACACTTTCAGAATCAGCAACTGACCAATCCATATTCCTTGCAAATCCATGCTGTTTGTAAAAACAAAATTTTCAACGATATGAATCAATGTAATTAGAGAGCAATTGTACCTTTATTCAAATAACAGAAATAAACATATATGACCAACAAGATTTCACTAACATAAACCAAAACTTTACAACTATGATAATTGATAACCATTACCTATATAAAAGAGTAAAATTTGAACCTCAAAAGAACCACAAATTATATCAACAAAATTGATTAAAAGCTCGGTATCAGAATCACCCAAAATGAATCACCATTTGGCACCACGAGACAAACAAAAAACAAGGAGGAACACTAAAAGATGAGTCATTTTACGTACCTGTTGAATAGCGCCAGGTCCAAACTGCGGAAAACAATGGGGAATGCCTCCACTGTCCCCATGGAGGCCTTATCAGTATCATCCGTAACAACCAAACAGAAGAGAAAAGATAAAACATTGAAGAATTCTAAAACCTGATGGGCTTTTTCTTGTTGAAAACAGCATCTGGTCTAACAAAGAGCAGGTCTTTCCCACCAGCAACCTTCCAAGACGTGATACAACCTCCAAACAAGTAAATCTCCGCCTCACTGGTATAAAGCTCGACACAATCAATTCATTATACAACACAAGTAAATCCTCGGCCTCTGTACCTATCTCTCTATACATAGACTTACCTACCGTGAGGAGAGGAAAGTACGACCTTTGGCAAGTTACCTTCACCTTCGGTGACTCGGACACCAAAAGCTGCTGTTTCTTTGCCCGCACTGGCAAATGCCATACCAGAGAATCTGTGTCTCCAAGATTTCAAATAAGAATGCAATGATCAGAAATTTCTGAACTGGGATTTTCAGAATCAGAGAGAGTAAAAGATTCAAACTTTTCGGGGATAGAACGTGAAAAAGAGCACCTGCTGAATCGCCGAATATTGAGGTTTGGAAGAGAAAATGGGATAGAAACTATCGCCATTTTTATTTTTAACTCGGAGAAATGAAAAAACCAGTAGTTTTGCAGCAGTGGTGATGGGTGCTAAAGTCAAATTCTCAGTGAACATCGGTGTGTTTATTTATGTCATTACTGTCGTGTTCCGTTTTCATATTCTGATGGATATTCCCATCACTCGTCGTTTCACTTTTAGTCTTTGGGCCGCTAGAGTTTGGTACTCGGGCCCAATTTTCTAGAATTAAGTCCTACAGTCGCATTGCCCACCAACAGCTATCAAGACAAATCCAAACGTAAACATTTGATTAGATTTGGCAAATCTTAACATTTTTTTATTAATATTCAAGTGAAGTTTTAATATTTTAACGCATTTAAAAAAATTTTAATATAAGACAGTGTCAAATTCACCTAAAATTTTAAACCAATAACCCCTAAAAATGAAAGTATATGCTGCTTATTTCTACCTATTATTTTTCTATCTCATTGCCCCGTCTCACGTTCTCTTGTCTCTCTAGTCAAGTCTCTCTCTATCTTAATGGTTTTGCTATGCATAACTCCTATTCTTGCTGTGGGTCACTTCTATTGTCCATCTTGTTATAATGAAGGCACGTATTTTCAAGGGTACTGTTGGTATGGATTCCACTATAAAGCTTCATATGGACAACTTGGACTTTGACAATGCATACCTAACTTGCATAAAAATCTTTTTAATGTTTCATCTTTTCCGCCAAAGATCATAAAATTAAGTTCTTTTGTTGAATATTATCATGGATGTAGGAAATTTATATCTAAATTTGAAGTAGAAAGTAGAGATCTTTAACAAATTAAGATTCAGTTTCCATTTCTATTTTTCATTGGTTTTATGCATTTTATTAGTTTCAGTATATTTTTATTAGTTTTGTATTTTTTATTAATTTTTATGTGTTATTTTTCTTCAATTTGTATGTTTGAAAAAAAATAGGAGTAAGAAACAAAAACAAAAAACATTACTAAACAAATCCTAACTTAGTAACATCATCATTATATCATACAATAAATCATATATTGTATAATGGTCTAATAGTTTGATCAAGAATCATATTAGTTCTAGTGTTATTTGTGGTAGTGTTTAGTTTTTTTTTTCTATTCTCTATAATAGTTTTTGGGGTTATTTTCTCGAACAATTAATCTTTAATTAATTTTATGTACTAGTAAGGTACTTGGCACAAGTTGAAATAGTATATTCTTAGTCATGTTAGAATTAATGGCTATTAGGAAAAAGAATAAACCTAATCCCTTCTTCAAAATCTAGTAGCCTAACTAATCATCCTTCATAATGCATAAAAGAGTTCAACTGAGGTTGAAAGGTGAGTATCCATTAAGATACAATTATTTGATCTCATTCATGGTTGAAACTTGTACCTAATCTCCATATTTTTCTACAAACTTTGCAATAGCCTAACATCTTTTGAATCTCTACGGTACATAACATTCATTTGGAGAACTATTGCCTTCGCAATCCATCCATTTATCAATTGTTCAATTTCTTCAAGCTCGGTGTTAAGAAATGTGCTATGGAAGCTAAAATCAAATCTAAGGTGATCAAAAGCAGCTAGTATGCCAATTTGTGATGTTTTCTTGCCAATAACCCTTTCCAGTGCCGATTGTAACAATTAAGTTACAGTATGATGAACCTGTAGGACATTAAAGACTTGAGATAATAAACTAGAAAGCTTTTAAATAGAAATGCTAGAAGAAGACTTTTCATTAAAACACTAACTAATGTACTATGTCCAGTTATTTAGAGATGTATAAATTATCGTATGCAATAAGTTAACTTTTGCCATAAAATCATTTACTGACATGAAAAAGTAATATAAAGATGAAGTAGGACCTTAGTTTGCTATCTCAATTTTATATTTACCTTAACATTCGCTTCTTTGCAACCTTTAGAACTCCCTCTCTAATATTCCCCTCATGAACAAATATATTAATATGAGATTCTCAAGCATCTTTTATCCCTACCACAGCTCTCTCTCTTTAATTTCACCATCATAACATACAAAAAGCCATGATCCCTGATTTGTCCACTAGATTTAGCATAAAATGATGTCTTATTTAGTAAAACTTCCACGTCATTTCCTTCAGATAATTGTCTTATTGATTTCCTATTAACCATAAAACTTTCTATTATTGCCTTTGTATAAAGGTTCCATATCCTAGAAATTTGATATTAGAAACTTTTTTGATAAGATAGTTCTATTTATATCAGTGCTCCTCCTCTCGACAAGATGGAGAGAGACTTGACGAGGGAGAGAATAGCGAGAACAAAATAGTAGGAGAAGTTGTCACAACAAGAACGAAATTTACACATAACAACACTAATAAGTTGGTGAGAGATTCAATGGAGGAGAAAAGAGAACAAGTAGAAAAGAAATCAATAAAAAATGGATAGTCAAGTAAAACAACATATGACACCATTTTCAAAGTTTTTTCAAAGATTAAATTTACTAAGAAGTCCTCTTATTCGGCCAATTATCAATTAGATCCCTGTAATTTCAAAATTATCAAATAGATTTATAAAATTTTAAATTATTTTCACCTATTAATTCTTCATTAAATATGTATTACATGGCATAATAGAATGAAAATAGATATACCACGTAATACATTAGGTATACGTGTCACATAACACTTTAATTAATTTATATATCATTACACTAAAATGATGTCATTTCAGTCATTATCAAAATGATACTGTTTTACCTTATTTTTCCCCATTATTTGATTTTTTAATAGTAAAAAAAAACTCAACATCTACTTCGATCTCAAAATAGTGAAATCTAGCCTTTTGCTTAACAGTGGTCAAATAACCTCTGTGTTGATCCCAAACCCTTTCAATCACCGAGGTAGAAGAAGGGTGCTCTCCTTATGCAATCTTCCAAGTCAAAAGTATAAGACTCATATATAAGGTTCCTGCTTCATCAAAATTTCTTGGATTTGCGAGGCTTATATACATAGCAAGTAAGGGATCCTTTTAAAGAGCTCTGCTCACTTTAATAACCAATATGACATCGTTTTGTTAGTAACCAAAACGATATCATTTTCTATGTGAGGAATTAATTTTTCTTGCTTTTTTTCTCCTTCCTTGATCTCTCCTCTCTATTGTACTTTTATCATCATCCACCACCTCTTTTTTCCTTCACCTATTCACGTTCATTACATTTATAGGACTTGTTTTTATTTAGGAATCTCAAACTCTTTTTTTCAAATGTTTTACTAAAGTGAGCTACCGACAAGGAGAACCCTCAGTTGGAGTTGATTGTTAGAAAGTGCCTAACACAGCAGAATTCTACATCTAGTTAAACTTTGCCTCTACTTAAAAATTTTTGATCCACTTCCAATATAGCTCAACTCTTATCTCTCATCCGATTTTCCATCTATCCGGAAATGCAAGGGAAAGGGATAGGTTTGGTAAATGAATATAAATGAGTTCCCTTATCTAGGCTAAGGTTGCAGCTACGAAGGCATGAGTTAGTAACTTTTTTAGACTAAAATGATGTCAATTTGATGATGACAAAAACTACATCGTTTTAGCTAAGTGAAATACAAATTAATTAAGGCAGTGCCATGTGTACATATGTGTTATATGATATGTCTATCTAAAATTTTGTTATGCCATGTAAGATAGATTTAACTGAAGATTAATGAATATAAATAATTTAAAATTTTAGAAACCTATTTAATAATTTTAAAATTAATGAACTTAATTGATAATTGACTAAGTTCTTAATAAATTTAACTTTTTTTATTAGTCCAAAATTTTAGGTGAGCCCTATAATGTAAAATTTTAGACCAATCGCACGTAATGCAAAATGTTAACAATAAAGGCGTTAAGATTTATTTTAAATGTTTATGAAATATTAAGATTTTTTTTAATTATTTTGAAATATTATAATTTTGTAAACGTTTTAAAATGTTAGAATATAACATGAAGATTAGTGTATTTGGGTTCAAAGATTTTAGGTTTGGAATCTCTAAAAAAATTTCTCGAATTTAGGATTTAGTGGCTTTATTGAATTTTAGTCTAATCCCACTGGATGACAGTTACTTTGGTATAAAAAGATAACAAGAAATCAATAGGATTATCAGCTAAATAAAATGGACTTTATTATATTATATTTTGAGTCTCAAACCAAGAATTTTCCAATCATGGATTTCTTCCGGTTTCCTTTGTTATTTTTTCGTCATAAGGAAACCTCGTTTATCATTGAACTTGCTTCTTCTTTATTTTCCAGGAAGTTTTTGATACCGTAGAATATAATACAGTTGAAATTGTAAGATGGTAAAAAACATGTACAATTGGTTTGTCGGAGATTTGGCAACCTTTAAGATATCTAGCAAGGAGGAAGATCATTAGGCGGAGGTAGAATTGATTGATCTTGTCCAGGTCCATCTTCTACTACGAATGCTGTTTTCAGACCCCAACCTGTATGGAGCTCCAAGTGGCAATGAAAGAACCAGACACCTAGTACATAGTCGCAATAGAATATTGTAAGAAATGCGTTAGGGGAATCAAACTTTGTGTTTCATTGTAAGCTAATGTTTTTCTTTATATCTAGTTCTGAACTGGGTGCAATACTTAAGATGCATATATCTTACCTGGATTATCAGCTCGAAACCGAATAGCAGTCCATCCACCTGTAGGAACACCGACTGTGTTTCTCTCAATAGGGTCAACTAGATTATAGTTTGCTGGGTCTTTGACAGGATCGAAGTTTCCGATTCCGGTTCCAAGAACAAAGAAGTTGTAGCCATGGAGATGGAATGGATGAGACTCCACTGTTAGCAAGTTGGTGTCTTGAAGAACTAACTCAACAGTGGAGTTAAATGGAATCCTGCTAAGTCTTGTTCCGTGTACAGTTCGAAGACTTGCTGTGAGTGGTGCACCTGTATAGTTGAAAGCGGTCGGAGGCTTGTCCGGGAAATCAGTCTTGAATACTCCTGTCTTGTTGAAGTAATGAGCCTGAAGAAGACCAATTTGAGGCATAACAAAAGTGATATTGTTCAAAGACGCTAGGATCCTCGTTCCATTGACGCAGGTGGGGCATGAATCCTTCGCGAAACCAATCGTGAAAAAGAGCTTTCGATCAGCGTTAAGCGGGACATTGGCTGGAAATTGTTGAGAGTTCAAGCTCCTGAGCTTCCTGACGTAGCTCATGGCGAATTTTGTATCATTAGGTGCAGGCAATTGGGGAAACAATGGGAGAACAGTGTTTGGGATGCCTTTGTATTGGAGAATTCCCGTGGCTGTTCTGTTGTCCACAGGAATTGGAGCGTCAATGAAAGGCCTTGTGGCCATGAAATATCTGCCTGGAGCTTGGTTGGCCTGGACAATAACATTTGTGGTCTGGCCAGGAGCAATCAATATACTTGGAGTTGTAAACGGCTTAGTATAAACTGCATCAACCTCCACCACAGTCATGTAATGGCCAGCAATGGATATAAAAAGCTCGTCGTTGAGCGCAGCATTGATGATTCTCAGGAGATAGGTCTTGCCTGATTCAACCTCCAATGCAAAAGTATCTGCAACCAACAGAAAAGGAATAGTGCTCATAAAACTAGGACTGTAAGGAATAGCATACTCATCATCAACTATTCTTCTAAGCAACATTCTTGTTTCAGAGTTGCTTTTAAAAGCTTTGGTTGCGTACCATACATCTCTACTCTTTGTTTCTTGCTTCTACATTATACTTTGTATTTTCAAATTCTCATATTAGAATGTCTGCTTACGTTTCTCGGAACATGGAAAGAGCGGCCCTGGCTTGCCGTTTATTGTATGTGCGTCCGACATGTTTGGTGGAATACCCATGCTAGTTCCTTGCTTTTCAACTTTTTCAACATCAGTGTGCCACCATTCCCCTACAAGCACAACCCAACACTTCTCTCGTCAGCTTTGACCTTGCTTTCTGAAAACTGAAGACTATATAAATTTTCCTGGAGAAACTATGAAGGAATTATACATGGATTTTGAAGCTCACCTAATAGAATGTTGACTTCCATATTCGGCCGAGGGAAAGGATAAGAAGCTCCTTGTTTAGGCATAATAACGATCGCACCGTAGACTGTAGCCCTTAGCCAAAGGATATGTGCATGCCACCACAGTGTTCCTCTTTGTCCTGTCACATTGAAATCGTAAGTATAGCTACTCCCTGTCTGGATTGGACACTGAGTTATATAGGCTGGTCCATCTGCCCATCCATTGCGATACTGCTTCAATCCATGCCTGCAACAAAATATATACCACGTTAACCAATAAAAGCCAGTGTTTTTTCAATCAATTTGTATCTTGTTGGATCTTTATTTCTCTAGCTGACTCACCTACAGATCAGCAGATTGAGAATAAATCGAGGTACTATGTATTTTCTTACATTTGCTTTATGTTTCCTAATAGCTAGGCTTGCTTACCAGTGTATTGACATGTTATACTGCGCATAATTGGTGACGTTCACTATAACTCTATCTCCTTCTGTTGCATAAATGGTAGGACCTGGAAACCTCCCGTTTACAGTTACAATAGGTTTTGCATGGCACAACCTACTAACGTTCTTCACTTTAATCTGAAACGATAGAAGAAGAAAGAACCAATTAGGTTCATAAATGTATGAACGAAGCCCCAAAAGAAAACAAATGCAAAGGACCATTTTTCGCATGCTAATGATGATCAGTGCACGACTGCATGCATTTAACTCACATCAAACTGGTACTTCTTTATAGCGGCTTCAGCTGGGAGACAAAAGAAACCCAGAATTCCAATGAAAGCAAAGGCTAACCCCGCCAAAGATCGTCCGGGATTCACCATCTTTCCTGCCAATGACAGCTCTGGATTTCCTGTCTACTGATGAGGTACAGCAGGTGAAAACACGTAGATTTAAAAGAATGTATAGAGGTGAAACATAGGCTGTGTAACTGAATAGGGCGTAGATGATTAGGTAGAAACTCCAAAAGGAGATGTACTCTAAAGCTTGGAAGCAAAAAACTGAAAGAGACTTCATGGCAACCAACTGGCGTAGAGGCTGGGATTCTTAAAACTTGTAGAAGGTTTTCAGGAACATGAGCCCTCTAATCAGTTGTGTTTTCAGTTATTATTCTTCGTTTTCTTAGGATGCTAGACCTAGAATTGAACCTCAAACACCCTGATTCTACAATTTTGTTTCTTGCATACAAGGACTAACTCCTAAAATAACCAAGTTCTTACTCTTTATTTTCTGGAAGATTAGTGTGCATAAGGCTAACGGAATTCCTCTGATTAGGCTTTTTCGTGAAGGAAAAGGAAGTTTTCAGCTTCCAGGGATACATTTATAAAGTTTCTGTTCTGCAATCTAAATGCTTCAATTTGCTACTGTTGTGGGTGCAGGCAGGAAAGATGTCGTTCTCAGTACACGAACTAAAGGAGATATATCTACTGCTAGTGCCCAAGAATCTTTTTTTGAACCTGATTAACTAAGAAGTCATATTTTCACATGCTTTCTGTGGGATTTCTTTTTTTCCTGAATTCAGGGCTGTTTTGCTTATTTGGAGGCTCATATCCTCTATAAGATGCTTAGCAGAGAAACATACTGTTGCTTCAGGATAATCCAACCGACCAAAAATAGTTTTGGAGAAATATCAATCTTAAAGTAAGAAATTTTGTGGGGCCCATGCAAAAACTTTAATGGACAACCTTGTCTTTCTTCTATGATACTGCGAGCTAACATATAAACTGCAATACATCCTACCAATTTACTGACGAGTATTCTTTTTACATTTACATTCTGACTTGATTATTATAGAACTGACTACATAGTCCGGGCAGTGGCCTTTGAACAACAAGGATAAAACAGGAATTTTATTTAAATTTTAAAAATAAAAATAAAAATTTAATATTATATGAATTAATATATATATTAATAAATAAAAAACTTATAAAAAAGATAAAAGATAAAATGATAATTTTATATTTGAAAAAAGTGCGAGTCTCGCGTGAGAGTCCTCACGGAGACTACCCTCTTTAAAGTCACCTAATTTTTTTGGCATATTATATGATCTATAAAATCTTTCAACTCAATTTTGATATATATATATATATATATATGTTTGTATATGTTTGTATTTAGAATAAAATTGCATATTACTTCTATGTTTTATAAAATATTTAAGAGTTGTTTGATATTATTTTTAATTTTTTTTTGTTTATGTATTTTTAATTTCTTTTAAAGAAAGAGAAAAACATATTTTGTTGATAATTGTAACAAAAAACTGAAAATAAAAACCTGTTCAGTTAAAATTTGTAATAAAAATTAATTTAATTGTGACAATTAAATATAAAATAAATTCAAATTCTTATACTGAAATATTTTTATACATCTTTAAAATAAATTAATAGTTTTTTTGGTATATTATATGATCTTTAAAGTCTTTCAACTTAGTCTTGGTATATATATATATATATGTATGTATGTATGTATATATTTGTATTTAGACTAAAATTGTATATTACTTCTGTGCTTTACAAAATACTTAG
>JAOXYD010000136.1:6284709-6299669 GCA_028565735.1 Pinacopodium congolense | reverse complement strand
ATGATTTCACAATTATTCAATAACGAAATGTATTTATTTTGTGAATTTTTCTATATATTAGTTAATTAAATAAACACATATAAAATAAATAATACTTTTAATAAAATATGTCAAAATTTTAGATGGTTATGAAATATAAACTACCAGTCTCTTCATTAGCATCTAGTCAACCTACATGATAATTAAATTTTATTTATTCGTACTGCATTTTTTTAATCAATGATGTTTGCAGAATAATTGTAGACATTTTAAACCTGCTATTCTAGTGAGTTTCAAAGAATTCCAAACACTATTCACTTTAATAAATGCACGGGAGGGAAAAATTATAAATATTTATACGTTTTGATATATAAAAACAAATCTAGTAAGGAGTTTGACTTTTTAATACGAAATAAACTATAGATATAAAAAAGACAATAAATTAAATGTCTTTGCAAAAGGTAGTTTTAAAGTTGCTAAGGACTTGGAAAAAAAAAAGAAAGAGGAATGAATTTTGAAATAATAAAAATCTTCTTCTTACTTAAATCATATTTAATTCTTTAATTTGTCCATTCAATCGTGCATTAAGGGTTGCGTGTCCTGTAGACCACAAAGCGGTCCGCTTTGCCCGCTGAAGAATTTCATGTCAGTTTCACACCCCAACTAGCATTTACTATTCCTTGTATTAGAAATTAGGATGTCAAGCCTTTTGAATATAATTTTAAGCTGCTAAAAAAAATCCAAGAAAAATTAAGAAAATGACTACAGAAATTGGATTATTTGTAGCTAGCAAAGTTGCTAAGGACAAATGGCCTCTAACTTAAATTGGACCTCATCATCCTGTGTAGTTGAATTGTATTATAACCCTAAGTGAAAATTCTTCGAATGAAAAGTCGCCAAGGTATAAGCCAATTTGCAAGCCGGCTAAGAATATTGACCACCCAAAAACAATATGAATGACGCCAAACCAAGTTGTCACAAAAAAGACTGAGGCTCTAGCTTAGACTTTCAATTGTCCCAGTCCTCCAACTTATACCAGGTCATTGTAGCCTATGTAAGCACCATAGCCACTCAATATGCCGACATGGGCTCCACATTAAAACCATGAACCAAACTAAGTGTAGTTTTGTCATCAAAATGATTGCTTAGCACTTAATCAATAATGTAACCTAGAACGTAAATCTGTTTTTTTTTTATTCTATATCTCTTGTCTTTAATCTATGTCTCTTTTATATTTCTAAGCATGGTATTAAGTTATTTAGGAGATGTTTAGTTTTATTTTAGAGCACATTTGATATTATTTTTCGTTTTAATTTTAATTTTTTATTTTTATATATGTGTATTAGTTTATGTGATATTTTTATTAATTTTTGTGTTATTTTATATGTTTTTGTACTGTATTAATATGCTGTCTTTTTTAGTTTTTGTACTATTTTTATTAGTTTCTGTGTTTTAAAAAACAAGAAATAAAAACGAGAAACCGCATGAAAACCAAACAAGTCCTATTTTTAGTTTTAGTTTTCTATTTTTTTAAATACAAAAATCGATAAAAAACATACTAATATAATACAGAAATTGAAAAAAAAAACACAAAACACAAAACACAATATTCAATATAAAAATACAACAATTACAACAGAAAATCAAAACTCACAACATAAACTAAACATGCTCTTAAGTTTTTAATTGCGTGAACATGAGAAATCACGGGTGATTGGGTAGGTTCCTTATCTCAAACACCAAAATCTTGAGTTGGAATTAAATGAATGTGGGATCGATTTAGATATCAAAACACAAAAAACTTTGTGCTGTACTCATGTGAACCTAACAAAACATATTCACCACTCAACCATGCATGTGAGCTTCTTCTGCTACTCTCTCATGTTTTTGACCCAATGCCCGTCACTTTCTATATAACCCTTCTTACTATATACCTTGTAGTATCTATTATATCTTATTTATTATTTATCCCTTGTTAAACTTAAAAATAATATTGACTTATGTTGTGGAATTTTTTCATTCTTTTTTCACACAAAAATATTTTGAAATAATAAGTTTTGCTTATGGATTTGCAAACATAAATAGTTAAGTACACCTCATCCAAATTAGGCAATATCAATAGGGATGTAAAACATTAATAATTAATATTAAGTTACCAAGTACAGGATACATTAAGAATTGCTTTGTAATATTATTGCATTTTTATAATCTCTATAATTATTAATTATTTAAAAAGAAAATTAAAAAAAGAGAACCGCTTGTGTGGGACACATGCGGTTCAGAGTATGGGTAATTAAGTAGCTTGTGGATAATCCTTGAATTTAAAATTACATTTGCGAAAAAATAATGTCTTGAAATAACGGATACTAATTTTTAATAAATAAACGTTAAAACAAAGGGAGAGAAGAGAAATGTGAAAGAGAAAAAAGGCTCAGGCTGGCTTGGATCCATTTAAAGTGGAGCGGAAATTCAGGAGGTGTCTGGAGCTGACAGAAACGGTTAGCCGGACCAACTGCTGTTTTCGACGGTGACGGAGGCGGTCGGAGAGGAGGAGGTAGAGGTGGGTCGGTCATTTTCGACGGCATTGTTGGCATCTGAGCCTGAATGGCGGTCAAGATCCGTTTTTGATGTTCACCTCTCCATCTCTCTACCTTCTCTGTCTCGCGCCACATTTTTTTCATCGTTTGTTCTGTGGGTTTTGTCCCATATGAACTCGTGACGGCGAAGGTTCTTAATTTGACCTGGTTCAGGTTTGTTTTTGGTTCATTGTGAGATTTGTTGTGTTCTGTGTTGGAATATATTGATGGCCTTTCAGAAAGCATGATCTTTCCTATAGATCTACTAGCTATAAGCTTGTTGGATGTTTGGGAGGTTGTGACTTGACGATTGTCTGTGTACAACATCTGTGTTTCTTTTTTCCGGACAATGTTAGGAATCAGGAGGTATTTGGACCATTTTATGTTCCTCTTTTTGTTGATGTAATGCATCTCAATTCATAAAGTCCAAAACTTGGAGCTGTTGTCCTGTATTTGCATGCTCCTTCATTTGAACGGTAGGACAGTAGTTGAAACAAAGTTGGCTCCTTTTCGTAGATTTTTGTTTGTTTATATACTATATATATACACGTATTATCTTGCTGGTAGTTGAACAGTGAAGCGAAGATTGATCTGCAGATTGTTAAGATGTCTTTCAAAAGTATTGTGCGAGAATTGAAGGAGATGAAAGATGGAATTGGAAATATATCGAGGAGAGGGGTTGAAGGGAGGCATTGGCGTGGCAGGGCAAGGTCACATATTGCTCCTGATGAAATGCTACCTGAATCAGAGCCAATTCAACAGGGACGGTGGGCAAATCTCCCTCCAGAATTGCTTTTGGATATCATTCGGAGGGTAGAAGAGAGTGAGATATCGTGGCCTGCCCGCGCTGTTGTTGTTTATTGTGCTTCAGTTTGTAGGTCCTGGAGGGAAATCACAAAAGAGATTGTCAAAACTCCAGAGCAATGTGGCCGGCTAACTTTTCCAATCTCATTGAAGCAGGTACTTCCGTCTCTCTGCCCTTCTCAGAGTTCTCTTGTATTACATTTTCTTGTTTTTTCTTCGCCTGACTATTCTCTTATCTTGATTTTGTTGTTTAACTTGTTTTCGGTACTCAACTGCAGCCTGGTCCCCGAGAGCCTCCCATACAATGCTTTATAAAAAGGGATCCTTCAACTTCTACGTACCTGTTATACTATGGTTTGGTGCCTTGTAAGTTTTGTTCCTCTTGCTCCCCGTTTTATCTTTCAGCAGAATGCTTGCACTATAATTTTTTTCTATTGTTTTACTCTTTCATGGTTTCTGCATATAGGAGCGGAGTTATTACGCTATGAAGATTTTACTTTTGAATGATTTTCATGTCTTTGTTCCTCTTTTCCTTCCATTCTTAACATCCAGAACCTGGATTTGACATTCTGGTGAGAAATATAGTGGTCAATGCAAAAGTGCTTTTTTTAAGAGGGGAAGAAGCGTACAACCAAATTCCAATATTGGATATCTTAATACAAGGCTTCTCTCTTTTACTAATTATGGCTGATTGGGAAACCATTTGATTGCTTTTTGAGATGAAATATCTGGGTTACTTAAAGAAATTTTCTGTAATATCATTATGGATTGACAGCTGAAGGAGAGACTGATAAATTGCTCTTAGCGGCAAGGAAGTTCAGAAGGGCGACATGCACAGACTTCATAATATCTTTAGTTGCAGATGATTTTTCTCGGGCGAGCAATACTTATGTTGGCAAATTGAGGTAGGTTTTAGTAATCAAATTTGCTAATTGATCAAGGAAAATGTTTTTTTATTCCCCAGATTTATGCAAAGTTCATGTCAGGTCTAACTTTTTGGGCACCAAGTTCACCATATTTGATAGCCAACCTATGCATGAAGTGCCAATACGACCAACCAGCCGGACAAATCGTAGATTCCATCCTAATCAGGTGTCTCCAAGGTTGCCTGCATGTAACTACAATGTAGGCACCATCACCTATGAGCTCAATGTTCTCCGCACCAGAGGTCCAAGGAGAATGCATTGTGTAATGCACTCGATTCCTGTCTCTTGCATTGAGGAAGGGGGCAGTGCCCCAACAACATCAGATGTGTTTAATGGTCTTTCTCCATTATCCCGTTCTATAAAAAAGGCATTGGTCTCAGATATCAATTCCACAAGCCCCACAGAGTCACCAGTACTAATCCAGTCAGTGAGAGAGCCTCTAATTCTTAGAAACAAAGCTCCTAGATGGCATGAACAGCTACAATGCTGGTGCTTGAATTTCAAAGGACGTGTTACGGTTGCTTCTGTCAAAAATTTCCAACTTGGTGCTGCTAATGAGCCTTCGGACATCGTGCCAACTGTAGATCAAGAACAGGTAATTTTGCAGTTTGGCAAGATAGGAAAAGACATCTTCACCATGGATTACCGCTACCCTCTATCTGCCTTCCAAGCCTTTACAATTTGCTTGAGCAGCTTTGATACCAAACCAGCCTGTGAATGATGGCTTTCAGTGCCTGGTAAAACAAATTACACTTCACAGCAACGCATCTTACCAATTTTGCAGGGGATGTCCACTCTGTTCCAGGCTAATTGTGCATGGCCATTACAGCTGCTCTTAACTATGCAATCTGTACTTTCTCCAATTGTGGAATCTGACTTAATATGTTGCTTTGTCATCATAACATTGCCCAGCTTTCGGGTAAACAAGAGATTAGTGTATTTATATTCATATTTATACATGTGTTCTACAGTGGAAGGATAGTTTAACTAGCTAGATCCCCACATTCAACTGTTGACACCGGTTTAGTTCACAATCATTGCCTTGTATGCTCCAATGTTATAAGCTTGGCATCGATTTCTCTTATATGGTTAGAGTTTATTCCATGACTCTGAATAAGTTGTTCCTTTCCAGTCTTAATTGGTTTCATCCATTAAGCTTTTAGATGCTCGAATAAGTCTTCCTGAATTCTGTCTCATGGTTTCGGCTTCACTTAGTATTGTCTGCACTGAAGTCTCGTTTTTTGTCAGCATATAGTTGTTCTCAGCTTAGGTACTAGATTCATTGCTTTCGTTCTGGCCATTTAGATTAGGTTTCATGTTCCATAGCTTCAGGCTTGATAAAAGTTTATTGAATTCTTGTGTTTTCTTGATAATTTTTCTTAATAAAAACTCAATTTCCTATTCCTTATGGCTAACAAAGAATGGAACTGAAATTGATGGTTTAACTTGGATTTGAATACGTCAAACGCTTCGAATCAAGAATATGCTTCATACAATTGAAATTGGTAATATTTGACTAGGCACATAGATGGAACAGATCGAGGAGTTCCTTTTAAATCAACTTTCAGGTCAATTACTTGATCAAATAAATAAATAAAAACGTTTTCCACCGTGTAACACATTGCTGCAGTTGACAGGAATAAACTACTTTAAAAAATGTATCTAAAGAAGATACCATTGATTGAAAGATTTAAACTTTATGTTTTTTTTTTGTTGACGTTATTTTATATTTATATTTTGTATTTTTATGTTTCTATTTTTTATAAAAAATAAAAATATATTTGACTAATATTTGTAATAACAAAATTAAAACTAAAAATATATTTAATTAAATTTATGATAAAAATAATTAATAATTAATAATTAAATATAAAATAAATTAAAATTTTTAAATCAAATCATTTTTATACATCTTAAAAATATATTATTAATTAATAAATTATATTAATTATTTAACATAAAATTTTTATTTATAAATTTTATTTTCAAAATACTGAAAAATATTATTTTTTTATGTCTATTTTTATTTTTATTTTTTAATTTAAAAAGAAAAATAAAACATAATCCAGCTAAATACATTTTTTTCCTCTATTTCTTAATTTTTAAAAATAAAAACAGAAAAATATAAAAAAAATTAAGTGAAACAAACACCACAGAATCAGCTAATTATAACCCAAGACAGGTTAATTAGATATATAAATCACCACCCCTTTCCAAGACATTCACAATTATAAAGATTATCTTAAGAGTGGAGGAGGCTGTAAAATCTCATCCGTCATGGAACCTCAGGGTTCTGTGGCTATATTAGTTTCAGTTTGAAACATACAAGAGTCTCCAGAAGTGAAGAGACTGTCGGGAACACCAAATCGCAACCTCCTCAAATGCACGTCTTGCACAAGTTGAGAATATACATCTGATATTTATGGCACCTATTTTGAGCCATTAATGTTCAGTCACAATCAGGCATTGGATATGTAAATCATTAGAAATTGCCAGCAGTATCATGAACCTAGCATATCATTAATATTCTTCATGAAATGTAGATAAAGAAAATGCAGGGCAACAAATTAATGATTCCAACGTCCAACTCCCTCGTTATTCTTAGACGGTACCTACTTTTGGTAAACATGCTTCACCCCTGTACTTGAGACAGGACACAACACTTCACACGTATTGCCCCATTGTTCCTTGTTTACGCTGCAATGTATCAATCATCTGATAGTGGAGTATGTAATGAAATCTCTTGAAGTGAACTGAAATGGTTGATGAGGAACAGGATTCCTGCAATGAAACTCTAAATAAACTAGGCGCAGTGATTAGAAATTAACAGTCAAGTAAATCATGACACAGTGGATACTCACGGTTGAGGTCCAAAGACTCTGATCTGGCGGACATGAGTATCCCTTCCATTGAGGTGATTTGATAGTACAGCAATTTGCAACATGAATGTATTAACGAAAGTTTCCCTGCAAAGAAAATGAATGTCCGTATAGTTGTGTTAGACCAAGCACAAAAGAATACGAGACATGACATGCATCCTTGTCCTTCTGGCAGCAGCTTACTATTTTCTCATTTTACACGGAACATATCAAAGTTCAACTACATAGTTTCTGATGTCAACTACATGAAACCTAATTCTCTCGTCAACTTATGTAATAATGAACTCCAAAACACGTAAGCTTAAGAAGTTCCATAGTCTTTCTAAGGATTTTAGCCAGCATACTTAACTTTAAGCCAGTTCACTTCAAAATAAGAAATCTAAAACGGGTTAAATGACCAGAAAATTACAGACCTATAAGAAATAAAAAGACTTTTTATTTTCAGAAAGATGTATTACTGCAGTGAATATTGTATATTGCTCAACATGGTTAAGGAGAACATGATAAGAAGTGCTCAAAAGAATATCACAATTAAGTTTACCTATGAAATGCCTTAGAATCCGCTAAATGGAATTTCCCTATACAATTAATATATAAGGAATTTTTTGACGAGGCTTAAATAACATAATAAAAAAGTGAAGATAGAATCCGCCTATTGGGGTGTTTGCTCACCTGGGATCATTTCCAGACAATGATAGGTAAACCCACCCAGTTGGTTTCACAAGTTCTACAGTCTTGATCTCCTGAAACCCAGTTGAACAAAAACAGTTCGAAACCCAATTTAGAATATAAGTTAAAGATACAAAGATACAAGGAAATGAAGTACCTTCAAATTATGAAATCCATCACCAGCTCGAATAATTATCTTACTTGGTGTATAGCTCTCATCAAGCTTGAAATCTACATAAAGTACAACCAACTTCAAGTGAAAAACAAAAATGAAAAAAAGGTCAGAACATTGCCACTAATAACTCCAAACTAACAAAAACGAAATAAACAAACAGCTGCTCACTTGCAGCTTCATTTTTTTCTGAAATTGAATGTTAATCAAATGAGGCTGAGCACCATCTGATCTAGAACCACAGACAACAAAAAACGAATAAATTAACAAACTTTTACAGATATAGAAAAGAGAGTACAGGTTTGTATAATTACTGCCAGTAAGTGTCGAGATTATCGTCCCGGAGAGAGGAAACACCATTGCCAGGTTTGCAAGAGCTGACACTCCAAGCAGCCTTTTTCCCTATTTCTCTGAGGTCATCGGCTACTATCAGATGTTGATTCCCTCCTATTATTTTTCCTTCTTCTTCTCCTTCTGATGATTTTGTCGCCATTTCCCGTCAGCTCACTTGCTAAAAATTGTAAAAAACCAAATCAAAACCTATCTTCGTTCAATTTTCTTAAACCCTAAAACTCAAAGCGAAGGTTAATCAACTTGTGAATTCAAACTGTGCATAAGTATCTTATCAAAGAGCATGCCTAAAGGAGGCAGATGGGGGCTTCCATGCTTATCAAAGAGCATGAATACAACAATGATACAGAAGAATAAATGAGATCAAAGGAGAGTAAAAATGCGAGATATGACCTAGTGTATAGTATACTATATCTACTTAAGGATCATTTCGTTAATCGATGTGTCATATACTCCTAACATATGTATTACAATAAGCTCTCATTATATGATGGTTGCACTGTAATTGAATGAGTATGAGAATGAGTAAAATTCTAATTGAATAATCCCATCATGTGTGAGTAGGATATGATGTAAATTACTAATCTGTTAATGATAGGATTAGTTAAAAGACATGACTTTTAAATTTGAGTTTGGAAGTTATATTGTTTGAATTTTAGTATAAGACTTTATGAGTTCAAAAAAAAAAAAAGATAACTTTTCTTTCATACAAAGAAAAGCAGATTGGAAGAGCCCTGTGGATTCGAGAATTCTTTGACCTATGAAACTATAAGAATAATTCGTAAGTTTGTGGTTATTCTTCAATTATGTATATTTGATGAAAGATCCTGGTATATCCAATCTATGTGATTGTGGTTCTTTAATCTTTGTGATTGATCTTGTTTTTTAACAATAATCGATCCTTTCCTTACTAGGAATCAAAACACTAATTATCTATTATATGGCCATAGGGTCTACCCAAATTGACTACTTATCATGATATCAAAAACTAATAAATATATCACTTTCAAATAATAATTGCATGCACGGGTTCCATTGTCCTTAGGTTTAGGAGACACAAAAGCCCATATCTTTTGTTTATGTGGTGAAGCATTTTTATAAATATTTCTGATGACCTACACTACAGCAACTCCTCCTATTATTATTACATGCCACTCCTACAATTCTATTTCAAAAGTTCTATCACTATATGCAAATATAACTCTTAAATTCATATGATTATATCAAAATTTGTTACAACTTATAAGAGGTTTACGAAAAACTCTGTTCAAGATCAAGGCACCATATTGAATATATATAACTGGAAATATAATTTCCAACATAAAAAAGAATATGAACACATAAACTAAAGCAGGTGCAACCATTTACCTAACCGCTCAGATACTCGAATGTTCTTCTATAGGTAAGCTTAGAACCGTATCTGACCATCTTCTAGGTGAATAGTCACTAGTATTTGATGAAACGTGAGATTCCGCCCTTATGTCTCTTATCACTATATTAGTCAATATGCTCTTTCTAGTTTTTAACTGATTTCTTAAAGGTTATTACTTCATCTGTTAAATATGCCATACAAGCATTTCATCAAAGAGCTTTTAAGCAGATCCCCAGTCGCACAACAATTTTGAAAAACATAAAGATAGAGACGGTGATGAGACAAAGCTCGTGCATACAGAAAATCACAGGTCAAACAAACATGAAAAAATGGTTCTATCAAAGTAAGAAGAAGCATATAAGAGAGAGAATTTTGAAACCTTTAAATCTGGATGAAAAACAGAAAGAAAGATTTTCCCAAAAAGTTGCTCACACTAACTAGATCTACCAAGAAATGGCCACAAGTGTCGAGATCTATGAGATTTACTGACCAAGAAGAGACCAATGACAAAGGTTGAGGAAAAGTATCAAGATCGGCCCAAATTGCACCTTCGACAGACAATGGAAGGAGGAGGAAACTTTTCTTTTTGGCAAAATTACATGTCCCGAACTTACGACCCTATCTAATCTGACGGAACACGTGTACTATCTCGTTAAACAGAAATGTTAAGTGAGATTAAAAATTGTTTTTTTAAGCTAAAAATGATATTTTAGTTAGTTTGATTGCACTTAAGTTTTTAACTGACTAACCACGGATTTAATAACCGATAGTTACAATTTAGAAATCGTAACCACAGTCAATAGTTTTAAACTGTAATTGGAACTATTACTAACAATTTCAATTGCGATTAAATTAATTTAAAAAGCGTAAACTAGTAGTTAAACCGATAGTTTATTCACAACTATAAACTGCCGATTAATTAATTAAAAATTTATTAAAAAAATATATTTAAACAAATTTAACTTTATATTAAAAAATTATTTAAAAATATATATGTAACTTTATGTGAAATTTTATGTGACATAAAGATGTATTATTTTAAAAAATAAAACAATTGTGAATTGTAGATAGAATATGTTACTTGAAAGAAAGAGATGGGTTGTAATTGTTGTGAAAGAAATTGTATTGATAAAAAGATGTATTTATAATTATTAAAAAAAATAAAAAATTAATAAGAAATCGTTGGCACATGAAATCGTTGGCATCTAACGGTTGTGACTATTGGATGCACCATTCGACCATGCGCTGAGTGCCACGTGTCATTGGTAGAGTGACAACCGTTGGTAAGAACGGTGTGGTAGGTATGGTAGGCCACAGTGACGAGGATGTCACGAGATTGGGTGGAAGAGAATGTCAGGCCAATCACTCCAATGAAGAGTATGTAGAGTACATTAATCCTACATCAGATAGACAAGGGATGGTGTTAGAGCTTATAAGCGTAGACGTTGCATATCCCTTCAATGTGCCTTATTGGGAAAAGAGTAATGGCCTATAATGGGCCTGGACACTGTACATTGGAGAGAGGGTAACAGTCCAGCCTAGTGGGAGAGCCCACAACGCTTCCGCCTGGTGCTACATGCTTTGATAAGATGCCTTTTGGGGGAAAGAGTAATAGTCCCGTAACAAAGTTCACTTTATATTTTTACATCCAACTTATAATATTTAAAATTTTTTAAAATTTTAAATTAAAAAATTTTAAGTTTGGAAATAAAATTTTGAAATTAATAAAACAAAGATTATGGTTAAACCGGTGATTAAACCGTCGGTTAAATCGTAACTGGCGGTTTTCAAACCGTAACCTAAACCGTAAACTGACGGTTGGATTAAGATATATAGATTTTTATAAATCGTAACCGGCGGTTTTGTAATCGTAATCGACGGTTTTGTAGGTTTATTAACCGTGGTCAGAGCTACTATTGGTAAAATGGCTTACTAATGTAGAAGTAGGGTTCTAAAGTCTTTATCGTTAAACTTCGTCGGTTCCGGTAACGGTGGGAGGAAAATTAGACGTTGCTACACCATCGTTGAGGAGAGTCCCTTACGCGAGAAGGACTAAGCTTGGTGAGGGAAGAAGAATCTTGACTGTGGGAAAATGTATCGATAACTGCAACTATGTTTTAGTTCTTAGAGGCTGTTGAGCCCCTTACAAATGAAATCGCTCTCTCTCCGTTTCTCATTGTTGGCTTCTGATTATCATAACCTCCATTGACAAACCTCTAGCTCTAGAGGTTTAAATAGTGAGACTCACATATATGGAGAAGAGGATATTGAATGATGCGTTGAAGATAATAGTGAAAGCGAAGAGGAAAGGGAAAGCTACTATGGATCTTCAACTGATTTCTAATGCCATGTCTTCTTCCTTAGGGATTATGAAGAAAAAAGGTACTTAATTCTTTTTATGCTATAAATGGGTCGAAATTGTAGTTATTATAAGTTGTTTCTGAATTTTTCTATATGTTCTGCAACGCAACCTTAATCTCAATGTCTGTCTATAAAGTTTGCGTTATTTTTTAAGAGGAGAAGATGGTGAGTTGAGGTTGGGCATATGAAGAGCTGTTCAGCCTAGAATTGGTCTTCCTAATCCAGTCATTGACAATCAAAAATCTTATCCCAATGTTTTTTCTCTAATGGCTAATTCAGTATCCATTAAGAGCACATTTAATATTTTATGCAGTCCAAGGTAGTACAAACATGAATATAATTGTCTTTCAGTTTTTTCATTTTGCTTATGCCATAAATATTTGCTTCAAATTGCACTGACTCTTATATTTCAATGCTTTATAGATCCATTGCCAAATTGTGTATTACCACTATGAAAATTTCTCTCAGCCGTCGAACTAATGCAATCATAGATTTGATTGCACATGAAATGAAATGTAAATAGTCAATTAATTACAGAATCATTACATGAATGTTTCATACAAGAATGGTTCAACGGCTTGGCTATCTCAATAGTTTGCAAATAGAACAGAAATTAAACAAGTTCAGATGTTAAAGTGTCAATTATGCTTTTTTTAAAACTTTATATACCAATCGGGGGATTAACAAGTTTTTGCAAGGTTTTCAATGATTTCTTGATTATCATCTTATTACTTCCTATGATTCCAAGACCTCAACAAGTCATTTTCAATAAACATCGTGTTATTGGATTTTGAGCCTAAATATGTTAAGCTATCCCGAGGTATTATTCAAAATGCAACTTACAAACATAATTGAAGAGCAATCTAGGATGAATGAAGGCTAAGTGACAAACAAACCCTCGACTTACATTATTATTGTATTGTGAACATTACTACTACACATCAACATCGTCATCTTGTCAACTCTTTTACATCAATTCTCCTTTCAGTCATTTAGGAGTATTTCCATCTTCAAGTAAGTGAATTTATCTACAATTAAACCACACCCTTATTAATTAATCATGCTTAAGAAAATGAAAAATATGACTATTACTGAGGATCACGTGCTAATGTTGAAAAAGGAATTTTCTTCCCGTACAACAAAAAAATAAATTACCAAAATAGAAGAGTGTGTTTTATACATGACAACTATGTGTGCTTAAGTTTGTTAATCTAATTGTTAGGTTAACACCCAAAATCAAGTGCTTAAGTTGATCCATATTTCATGAGTCAACTTATTAGACTCTTTAATCAAATGTCATTTTAGTTGGGTTCTTTCTCATCCTTCTTGTTCAAAAACTCCTATTCTTAAATGTTAACTACTAATAGGACATCAAATTATTATTGCTACAAAAAATTCACCTTGAAATAACATAATAGATAAACCATTATGCTAGTTTTCGAGTTTTATTAGGATATAATTCCCTAAAGAAAATAGTTTGCAAATTGAAAATGAGGTCATAATCACCTTTTAAGATTTATGAGCCAAAAGGAATCCATAATTCAAATTTGGAGCAAAAAACCTAATGTTATTTGGCAAAAGATTAAAATCATCTTAACACAGATCCCCTCCATAGTGATCTTCAGCAAGACAACATTTCTAACTAAAGAACATGTTTGTACCATGCAAAATATCATGTTGAAGCATACAATATACATGATGGTAACTCTACATTATATTCTAGTTCCTATAAGATGAACAAAAGCAGAACTCAACTCTTCCTTTCCCATAGGGATTAATGAGTTTAACTAGCACTAACAATCCTAGCAATTGTTCCTTTTATCTCTTTTTAATGAATTTTTACTTCATTTTATCCAAAAATTTTGCTCAATATTTGATAAATTGAAAAAATCCAAATCTACTTGAACCAATGAAACAAAATAACCTCTAATTTTAAACATACAGTAGACTATGATTATTTGTTTTTTTTTTCAGAAAGATGTTTTAATTAGTTAACAATGGTATCACTAATAAATGATGATCAAGCTTAAATCCAATGGAAACACTAGCAAATACGACAATAAGAGCAAAGTAAAGTGAAATCGTTGTTTTATGAAAAAACTTACAAAAGATTCAACCCATCTAAAAAAGGTATTATAATATGATAATGCTAAAATGAAGCCAGACACATACATTATCTTCTCAATATTTGTATTTATACATCGAGGGAAAATTAGTCCTACATTCTTCTTATTGCTAATAATATGACTTTGTTATATGATGTAAAGAATTTTCTCTCTAATAATTTTGAAACGAAAGATATGGGTGAAGCATCCTATGTGATAGGAATAGAAATATTTCGTGATAGATCATAAAGATTGTTGGGATTGTCCTAGAAAGGGTATATCGAGAAAGTATTCGAGAGATTCAAAATGAAAAAATACTCCTCAGGGATAGTTTCAATTCAGAAAGGGGACAATTTTAGTCAAATATAATGTCCCAAGAATGATTTGGAACGTAGAGAAATGGAGTCTATTCCTTATGCATCAGTAGTTGGGAGCTTAATATATGCTCAAACATGCATTCGGTCGGATATCAATTTTACTGTTAGAATGTTAGGCCAATATCAAAGTAATCTTGACATGGAGCACTGGAAAGCTATAAAGAAAGTCCTTAGATATTTATAAGGCATAAAGGATAATACGTTCACATACAAAAAGTCAACCCATCTGGAAGTGATAGGTTACTCAAATTCAGATTATGCTGGCTGTGTGGACTTGAGAAAATCTACATTCAGTTGCATGTTCCTGTTAGCTGGAGGAGTAATTTCATAGAAAAGTGGAAAGCAGTCTGTCATTGTTGCTTCCCTATGGAGGCTGAATTTGTGGCATA
>JAOXYD010000136.1:6266123-6281258 GCA_028565735.1 Pinacopodium congolense | reverse complement strand
AAATTGTATTGAATTTCTCTTCACCCCTTTTATGAAAAGAAAATGTTTGTGGGATGCTTTTCACCCCTTTTGTGGAACGAAGAAGTTGTAAAGTTTCATCTTCACCCTAAGGAAGAGTTGTTATAATGAAAATCTAACGAGAGTGTTAGGAGTTTATGGAGGCTGAAATTGGTTAGCTAAAACACTATAAAAATCCTAGTGTATCTTTATTTCCCTATCTTTTTTACTTATATGCATATTTTGATTGTTCCATAATTGTCTTAATTTTGATTAATCTTATTAAGTTGGTATATCATTTGTATATAAGTTAAATTTTGATTTAGGGACTTCTTACATTTCATAAATTAGTTTATGAGGTTTAGAACTTAGTTTAGAAAAAAATTTTAAACACCCAATTTATCCACTCTCTTATGTGCCATATGGCTTACATCAAATATGTAAATCTAACTGATATTGTTAAAATTAAGGATGATGCATAAGTTGTTGAAAGTAAAAATTTTAAGGAGGAAAAGGAAGCAACTGAGAGTGTTGATTTTATTAGTGTTGCAACTTTTGATAGTAAACTAAGGCTTATGTATCAAAATTTTTGCAAGGTGTTTCATAAAGGGTGAAAATAATGAACATAGTAATCCAATGGTAGATGTAAGTAACAATAGGAAAATGGCACGTCTTTATAAAAAAGATGAAGAGATAAAGTTAGGTGATGGACCCAAGAAGAAAAGTAAAATTCTCTAATGACAGTGTCTGACAAAAAGACCTTCAAGAAACACTTATTTGGAGGTAACCCAATTGAAGAAATTAGTTTCTTTTCACACATATTTAAGTTAGTTCATTAGTTTGTCATTTTAACTAGTTTTCTTTAGTTTAGTGTGCCCTTAGTTAATTTCTTTAGGTCTTTGTCTTTACGATCTAACATTTTTAGAAAGTTATATGTACAATCTAATGAATTTTTATTATCCATAAATTAGGTGGATTTTATTAGCAAATTAGGGTTCAAAATAATAAAGAAAAATGTGGGGCAGAATATCAACCACCCTCTATAATGGAACCATTATAGTCTATTCAACCAACTATTGTAGTGCGACTAGAGGACATTAATGTAGGTCATCAACAACACTATTACACTCACTACTAAACATGAAGGAACCCTAGGTTTCACATAAATACAGTGTTGTTTTTATTTATGCCCTAATACTATTTTCTTTTCAATATCTTCTCTACCGTAATTTCGATCTTCAACCCCCTAACTCACATTACCCCTTTCTCTAGCAAACCTTTTGCTTGCAATAACATTTATTCTTATAAATTTCTATTCTCTTTCACTCCCTCAAACATTTTCATATAAGACTTTCCTTTACTCTTCTTCTTTTCTTGCCCACCGCCACATATCCACCCTAACCATCACTGTCATTACTATTCTTTGCCTATTCACTATGATTCCTACATCTTTTTGGATTAAATGTTGCATCATTATGCTCTTTGGAAAATATTCTAAAAAAATAAATAACAAGTTACAATAACATTTTTTTAATCATCTGAAACAATTTAAAAGGAAAAGGCAAAAGAAGGAATAAAATCATTTTTAAGAACTTTAAATATTATGGATTCAGATTTGATTTATAGTGTTATTAATTGATATTGATAATTGATTACAATTGGTATCGGAGCATGATTATAAAGGTTTCTGCATGTATTTCTGAATATGTTTTAATATCATTTTAAAGTTGTTTCTGCCATTGATAAAGTTGTCAATTTTGTTCATGCTGTTACTGAATATAGAATGTCGTTTACGGCTTTGAAAAGAAAAGAAAAAACTAGAATGCATGCTTGGGTTTTCGATTCTTATGATTTTTTTTTAGAATGAGAAAAACTGGTCTTAGAGTAAGAAACACGAATATGTCAAAAGTCAGTGCTATGAAGAATGGCTTTTGAAATCCATGAAAGAACTGGTCATGGAAAGACAAGAGAAAGCTTTGTTTTTTTGGTATAGGCATCGAAATGGTGGATGTTCTTGAGTGGATTTCGGCTTCAGAAAGCTTTGGTTTTAAAATTCATTATCTGCAAGAATCGAACACAAGAACGAAATAAAAAAAAGAAGACTTGAAACAGACCAGAGGGGGTCGGAAGGAAGAAGGTGAGGTACGTGCGTCACCTGTCTGACAGGTGGTTGAAACGGTGCATGCGCCAATCCGCCAGGCTTTGGCGCGTGTAACACATGCGCCAAGCAGGCTCAGTCCCTTAGGCCAGCAGCCTTTTGGATTCCTTTTATGCCCGTTTTGACTGCTTTTTGGATTGAATTTTCACTTAAATATAGGCTGTTTTGAATTTTTGGGTGAGGCCTTCTACATATTTAAATTTAGGTAGTAATTAATTAATTATTATTATTATAAAGACCCAATTAAGGTTTAAATCATAATTGGTTAATCAATTAATGAAGAAATTAATTAACTAATTTTGGTTGATTCAATTTTAAATTTTTATGCATAATTGATGCGCATAATTTTATGTATAATATATTTTTTGGAAATTAAGTGTTATATTATATTTTTTATTTGATACTTTGAATATTTTATATTATGAAATATTTGAAATTAAATTTTCTTATTATATTTTGAATGTAAAAAATGATATCATGGTAATTTAGAATAGTTTGTTGGTCACCAAAGTGACCAAACTAATTAAATTAAAATTTTTTATATACGATAATTGTCTAATTAAATGTTTATTCCATGGAAAGTTTGTTAGTCACCAAAGTGGCCTAATTTGAAAATATTTTTTAAAAATTTAATTGTTAATTTTTAAATTGTTCATATTGATATGATGCTATTAAAAAGACATAAAGGTTGAATTGAATAATTGAGATTATTAATTATAATATTAAGAGATCACCCAAAGGTGGATTATTGCTTATAATTAATGATATTAAAGGGACTTATCAACATATTTAGTTAATATGATTATATATCCAAAGATAACATGCATGTTGACTGGAATATGATTGATTATCCATTATAATGAACTATATTTGCATCATTATAGGTTACAGTTAGGTATTTAAAGATCACCCAAAGGAGAATTTAAATACATAATTAAAGTTATTAGTTAGTCAAAATCCATTTAAGTTTATTCAAAGCATTAATGCGTGAGTTATATGTTGTGTTTGTAGTATCAACTAATTTGTTCACTTTAAGAAATGGGCTTGTCAAGTTTAATGGTCTGAACTATGAGGATTGATCCGAACATATCCAGTTTCAACTGGGTGTAATGGATTTGGACTTGATTTTAGTTTCAGATGCAAGGCCCGCAGCTATAACCGAGACTAATTTTGAAGCTAATAAGTCTTATTACAAGACTTGGGAACGGTCTAACAGATTAATCTTGAATTTAATGCGAATGATGATCGTAGATAATATTAAGCTATCAATGCTTATGACGGACAACGCAAAGGAGTTCATGTTGAGACTTAAAGAATACTTCCAATCAGAAATAGTTGACAAGTCCATAGTAGGGACTTTAATGAGTGAGTTGATGGCTAAGAAGTTTAACTAGTCTTAGTCCATTCACAATCATGTAACTCATATGTTAAACCTAACTGCAAAGTTAAAATCCATAGGTATAGATGTGAGTGAGTCTTTTTTGGTACAGTTCATTATCAACTCACTTCCTTTTAAGTTCTGTTAGTTCTAGGTGAACTACAATGCCATTAAGGAAAAATGGAACCTTCAAGAGATTAAGGCCAAATTGGTTTAGGAGTAAGGGGGATTGAATAAAATGAAAGAACACTCCGTTCATCTCACATTTCATTAAAGAGCTAGTAGTAGTAAGAACAAACTAGGATAAAAAGGTAAGGATAAAGATAAAGCTCTTAGCAAGGTTATGAGGGCCGAATCCATAAATACAAGAGATGCTATTTCTGCAAGAAACTTGGTCACTTCAGAAGGGATTGTCCTAAACGAAATGATTGAATAAAAAAGAAAGGTACATACTATGTTTCAGTATGTTTTGAATTAAACCTTATTGAAGTGCCTAATAATACCTAGTGGTTAGATTTTGGTGCAACTACTCATGTGCCACATGTTTTACAGGAATTCCTTTTAATCCAAACCATAAACGGAACTAAAATGTTCTTGTATATGGGGGAAAAGAATGAAGACATGGATAGAGGTCATTGGGATGTACAGATTGATCTTGGACATTGGGTATTACCTAAATCTAGAAAAGTGTCTTTATGTTCCTAAATGTGCTAATAATTTAGTTTCTGTTGCAAAGTTAGATGATGTAGGATTTTAATTTAAGAATGTAAATGGTGTTTTTCTTTGTATAAACATAAGTGCTATTATGGTTTTGGTATATTAATGAATTGTTTATATTGTTTCAATCTTGATGTTGAGTTTGCTGAATCTCTATATCATGTTAATCATATTATATTAAGTAAACGCAGTGCATATAATGAGTGTTCTGCTTTTTTTTGCATAAAAGGAAGGGTACAGAAGTTAGTGAAAAATGAAAATTTGCCTCAATTGGATTTTACTAACTAGGGTATATGTAAGGATTGCATTAAAGGTAAGCAAATCAAATACATATCAAAGCATCTACCCACAAGAAGCAATGAACCACTTAAATTAATACATACTAACATCTGTGATCCTTTTGACGTTCCTTCTTAGAGTGGCAAAAAATATTTCGTTACCTTTATCGATAACTTCTCAAGATATGATTATATCTATCTGTTACAAGAAAAGTCTTAATCGGTAGACATCTTAGAGGTGTTCATTAACGAGGTAGAGAAACAACTAGATAGAAAAGTAAAGATAGTGAGGTCTGATAGAGGTGGTGAATATTATAAAAAATTTGATGTGTTGACAATGTTCAGGTCTATTTGTGAAGTTTCTTGCAAGTCGAGGCATATGTGCGCAATACACAATGCCTGATACACCGTAACAAAATAATGTAGCTTAAAGGTGGAATCATACTCTTATGGATATTGTTAGAAGTATGTTAAGTTATAATACTGTACTTTTATTATTGTGGATGCATGCATTAAAGAACGTTGCATATCTACTTAATAGGATTCCTAGTAAGGCAGTCCCTAAGAAACCCTATGAACTGTAGATAGGAAGGAAACCTAGTTTACGACACCTTCACATTTGGGGTTATCCGGTAGAAATAAGGCTGTATAATCTATATAAAAAGAAGCTTGTTATGAGAACTGTTAGTGGTTATTTTATTAGCTATCTTGAAAAATCAAAGGGGGTACAGATTTTACTGTCCTAACCATTGAGAATGGTCAAATCAGTGAGAGTGGGGAACCGTGAAAAGTGGAGATTGAAGAGAGTCGAGTTGAAACTCCTCCATCAAGTGTTATTTTCCTAGTTGTTGTTCCGCTTATTACATCACAAATACGCAACATACCGGTACAACAAATTAATGTTCCAACTCCACAAATTGAACATAATAATGAAGAATTAGTTGTAGATGCGCAAGTTACAAATTATCAAGTGATGCCACAAGAAATAGCATTATAAAGGTTTGTAAGGCAGAGAAGACCAGCTATTTTAAGTGACTATGAAATTTATTCACTTGAACATGAATGTAACCTGAGTATTGATAAAGATTCAGTCTCATTTAAAGAAGCTATCAAATATAATAATTCTGAAAAATGGTTCAATACTATGAACGAAGAGTTGAAATCAATAGATGATAATAATGTCTGAAAATTAGTTAAGTTTCTGAAATGTGCAAAGTAAATGGGTTGTAAATGGGTATTTAAGACCAAACATGACTCACAAGGCAATATTAAGAAGTATAAAGCTAGACTTATTGCTAAAGGTTACACGCAAAAGGATGACATTGACTATAAAGTGACATTCTCTCCAATTTCAAAGAAGGACTCATTAATATTTAGAATTTCACCAAATGGATGTAAAGATCTCTTCTCTAAATGGTGACTTAGAAGAAAAAGTGTATATGGACCAACTGGAAGGTTTTAAAATAAGAGGAAATCAAAAGTTAGTGTGTAAATTAAAGAAGTCAATATATGAACTGAAACAGGATTTCCGACAATGGTAATTTAAGGTTAATGATACCATTATGTCTTATAATTTTGTAGAGAACACCATTGATTGGTGTATCTATATGAAGGTCAGTGGGAGCAAGTTCATTATATTAGTCTTATATGTTGACAACATTCTTCTTGCTGCTAATAATATGACTTTGTTACATGATGTGCAGAATTTTCTCTCTAATAATTTCGAAATGAAATATATGGGCAAGGCATCCTATGTAATAGGAATAAAAATATTTCTTGATAGATCATAAGGATTATTGGGATTGTCTTAAAAAGGGTATATCAAGAAAGTATTAGAGAGATTCAAAATGGACAAGTGCTCCGCAGGAATAATTCCAATTCAAAAAGGGGACAAGTTTAGTCAAATGCAATGTCCAAAGAATGATTTGGAACATAAAGAAATGGAATCTATTCCTTATGCATCAGTAGTGAGGAGTTTAATGTATGCTCAAACATACTTGGCCGGATATCAGTTTTGTTAGTGGAATGTTAGGCCGATATCAAAGTAATCCTATCATGGAGCACTGGAAAGCTATAAAGAAAGTCCTTAGATAGTTATAAGGTACCAAGGATTATATGCTCACATCTAGAAGTGATAGATTACTCAGATTCATATTATGCCAACTGTATAGACTCAATAAAATCTACTTTCAGTTATATGTTCCTGTAAGCTGGAGGAGCAGTTTCATGATAAAGTGAAAAAAAGTTCGTCATTGCTACTTTCATTATGGAGGCTGAATTTGTAGTATACTTTGAGGCCATAATTCATGGATTGTGATTGCTGAACTTTATCTTCGATCTTAGCATTATCGACAGTATCACCAGACCGTTAAGACTTTATTATGACAATTCCGCAACCGTTTTCTTCTCTAAGAATGACATGTATTCTAAGAGTACAAAACACATAGATTTGAAGTACTTGTCTATGAAAGAAGAAGTGCAAAAACATAAAGTTTCAATTGAGCATATTGATAATGATTTGATGATAGCAAATCTGTTAACTAAAAGATTACCGCCCAACATATTTATTGGCTATGTTGAAAGAATGGGCATTATCAATGAGTCCTTGTTAGCATAATATACATGTATATATACATATGATTGTCTTGTTTGAATTGTTATGACACTTGAGAATTCAATAATAGTCATGTTTTTGCTCATTTATTTGTTATCCATATTATGTTATATACAAGTATTGTTTTTATGTGATAACAATTACATAATTACTCACTTAAAGTTTTATGAGTTAAGTTGATTATGTGATATATAGAAAGAATCATATTGTTAAATAACTTGTACCCACCATGATTCCATCAGCTTAATTCAATTACGGATGACTTGATAGATTCAATGTATAGTGTGCACTTAAAGTTTGTTATTAAATCACCAAGTCAGAACATGGGGTAAGTGGGAGATTGCTAGATTATTTAATAATTAAATGACCCATGTACTTAGAGTCCAATATATATGAACCAAAGATGATAATTATTAGGCATTAATGATGTTGAGCTCACGGGCCCATAACCCTTTTCCTCTCCCTTCATTAATCAAAGTATTATGCAAGAATTAATAAAAAATTATAATATCAATTTCTAATTATTAGAAATGATTAACAAAAAAAAAATAGAGAGAGAATAAATAATCAAGAAAAACAGACATCATATATTCATGTTCGATTTAATGTTTAATGCAATAAATAATCCTGATTAAATGCTAATATTTTCATCCTAAATTATTTTATTTATTTTATTTCAGTAGTTGGACCTAAAGGAATAGTTGGTTGCGCCTTCGAAGATCCATTAATCAGGAAGTGTAGCATCTTTCCATTTAATGGACCTAGGAACTACTATATTTAACTTTATCAAATCTGGTTGAAAAATAAGGTTTTACCTTTTGACTATGTATTAAACCTTTAGAACTACAATGACTTTGTAATAAATTTTGTAGATTGATGCCAAGGGTATTGATCCTATATTCATTTTATAATTGAAAATTTTTATTTATTAGGATTACAGCATCTAAAATATTTTTATTTATTAAAAAATTGTAAGATTAGGATAACAATAAAAGGAAACGGGACTACTATTACATAGGCTAGACTATCTGAACTAAAAAGAGAAGTTTGAAAATCATAGAACCTGACATCCCTTAACACCACTGACATCCCTTCTTTCGACTTGAATTAATCTTACATGAATATAGTTATAATTTTTCCATGTGTTTATTTATAGATTGTTGTGATAACAAGTGTATTATTTCGGAAGGTTTTGAAAAAGGAATATCTTTTTCTTCAGTTTTAATAATATAATCTGATTTATGGAAAATGTTGAATTTGGTCTGTTGGTATATTTGATATTTTGATATTTTTTAAATTCCTTAATTATTAAGAGATTTTTCAAAGTTTTTATTATTTATTTATTATTAATACTTCTTTCATTTGTATTACATGTTGAAACACTGGAAAAGGACTCGGCTCTCTATTATTATGGTATTTACCAATAGATTTAGTATTTAAATAGGATTTATATCAGGACTACTCTACCATCAGTTAAATAAAAAGGAACTAAATATCTTAGATAATAAATCTTTTTATTCTAAATCCTTTATCATTATAGTGGTCCCAAATGACCATTATTTGGTATCTTGCAATATTTTTCCTTTGAACTTTTCGTGCACTAGCCCTTTTATTACGGGTTTCTCCAACAAATAGCATCCGTTGAGAAACTTACGTGGAAACATGCCAAGAGGCATTCGGTCGCAGGCCATTCCAGCTAGATGGAGATTGAGACATGCATTATTACTCTCTTCCAACTGGACCAGGAATGTGTAACCTGACTTGGAGAAAATAAGACAACAATGTGAACAGCATAGAAACAAAAATATCCTCACGGAATATGGAACCGTAGGGTAGCTACACACAGATTTCTTAATCGACGAATGGAGGTCCAATTGGCCAGCCAATTGAATAACCTAAGTTAATCCAAAAAGCAGCTCCTTTCCTTTTCATTCTTCACTTTCTCTGACCCCGTCTTGCGTCATTGCCTGTACAAACCATCAGTACCATGTGCTGTTATTATCAACTTTTTCATGGTCTCTTTCATGGGATCCTTTCTCCTTTATGCCCCCCTTATCAAAAATATGTTCTCAACATAATAGCCTCAAAGGAAAGGTCTAATTCCTTGGATAGTAGAATGATAGTAAAAAAGAAGTATTTGGTTACAATTTCGATGGTCTAATAGATAAGAATAATGGTATACAGACAGGACAATGAATTTTCCACTAAAGCTTTCTCAGGATTGCAGAGTCGTTGAATGTTAAATATTGAGATGGTGATATTTTCCAAAACTGTAGGTTTTGACTCCGGCTTCAGGACTCGATTGTCGGAACCTGTAAGAAAATAATATAGGCACGCAAGCGTGAGTGATCGGAGTGTACAGAATAGGAGAAAAATTGGACAGGATATTCATAGCTATTGCTACCTCTAAAAGCTTTGGAGAAGGGGAGGTATTTGATCAGCCTTGATGGAATTCCATATTGTGAGGGCTTTGTGACTCAGATTCCCAAAAACATTGAACTTGCTGCAATGGCATTAATCATTGTTGCTAGAATCAAAACTATGCAATGAAACGATGAAAGCCAAGTCACTGGTAAGGAAGCAATTACATTAAAACAGGACGAGTCAAGATGTAGATCATTGATGAATGTGGAGGAGTTTATAGTTCTTTGAACACATAATAGCTCAGGAGTATTTGGTAGTAATTCCAGTTCACCGCTCAAGCCTGCTTGTTGCACAGAATTATGCTGAAGTTGGGGAAAATTTTCAATTGAGGACGGCATATTTGCTGTTGGAAAACTTGCCACGTAAGCAGGAAACTTCGTAACATACATGTGTAGAAGAAAATGTCAGTGCTAAAAAAGAAACATAAAACTTATTCAAGTCCCATTTTAGTAGATTCCATGCAGATGAAAGTTACCTCTTTCCCTGACAAGTCGATATCGAACTCTACTGTGGGACTTACAGCAGCCAGTTTCATTGACAAGAACTGCAAGTGAATTGAGAACCTCTTAAATATGTTTTCAGAACTAGCTCAGGAAGAAAAATGCTTAACAAAACAGGAACCTCTGGTCACCTCAACTTGTCTCTGAAGAGATTGAACGTAATTGATAATTTCATCTAGCATTCCGGCCCTTCCGGTTATTTTATTGCACCCAGGGACTAGATCTTGCAGGCATTTCATTTTCTTACTTATCTTTTCCCTCCTGGCCTACATATACATTAGGGACATAATGGGAATCAGCCTTGGCCAACTAAAAATGTTGCAAGCGTAGATGAGTACATATGTGCATTAATTCTTATAGTTGGGAAACTTTTCTGCTCACTCTTTCTGCTAAACTGTGACTGTCAGTGGCCTGGCCACGACGTGCCCGCACATGTATGTAATCTGGCTTTTGGACCACTGAAATCTTCTGATTTTGTTTTGAAGAATCTGCAGTATTCTCTGTAGTGCTCTTCTGGTTGACCCTGGACTCCACTTCCACTTCATCTCTAGTCCTCTTCGCATTACATTCTTCTGCTGAAACATACTGGACACACAAAAATTTTCAAAAAGATGAATGTGACTACTCACAAATTAAAATCAAAATCTTTCACGACTCAGGATACCACAAACAGATGTCTGCAGAAAATATTGATTAGTCGCGGAATTTCAGGGACGAAAGCTGCAAGCTACTCGCAATCAGAAATGCAATACGTCACTAATGATTATGATTATTTTATTTCTATGAGTTCTTCACGTAGATATCTATAAACTTCCTGTTCTCAAGTTCCTTTTTTCTTTCAGTTTTTGTCTATCGTGCTAATGAATCTTCATTTACTAAGAAACTCTCATTGCTATCTTCTTTAAACGATTTGAAAACCCATGTTAATGGTTGAAAGGGAACTCCAGAAGATTTTATTGCTAGGAGCAGAAAGAAAAGTACTGATATGCTAAACTTGAAAATTTAATGAACGAACTCGGAATGAGAAAAAAACATACCCCTGAATTCCTCTTATTTGAACTGTCACCCTCGTCTCTGGTGTGCTTCTGCTCTGCGAAAGTCATGGTTTTGCCGACCAGATCTTCTTCCATTTTTGCTGCGTCTACAGCTCCTATCTGGTAACTAGAAGTTCTTGATAAGCAATGATCGCTCTCAAGAGAATGTGAAGCTGCTTCAGTTTGCATGAACTCGATTCCTTTAGCAGACAAATTCGTGCCAGATACAGAAAAATTATCATAATTCAGCACGTCACGATTGCTATACACGTCAGGCTTTTTCTTCCAATCAACAATACCTCCAACTACTGAAGTGTGATCAAAGAAACCACCAAACTGAGGCACTAAGCATGATTCAGAGGAGTTGTTTTGGTTCACGTAGCCATGCTGTTGCTGGCACAGCCACTTCAGTCTAGCTTGGTTTGTCTCTTGCACTGTCCCGTCCATACAAAAGTCGTGTTTTTGAGAAATCATTAGTTCAAGTGATGCAACCGAATCTCCTAAGGAACTATAGCCTTAACATATCAAAGTCTCAATCCTCCACCTTCGCTAGAGTGAACTTTATGCATTATATGTGAGTAACACTTGGTATGTAACCCTTTTTTGGTCAGAAATACTGTAGGGTAGTGATAAGAGCAGATGACTCTATCTTAGCTTGAAATTAATGCAAAGATGGAAACTGATATAGATACATTTATATAGAGAGAGGAATCAGACTAAGAGGATATATATATATAGTGGAGAAACAAGAAAACCAAGGAATTCACAGAGGAATGTAGACCATAAACAAGAGCAGTGGGCGATGGTCCCCAGAGACATAGAGTGTCATGTGGGAATGTCCGTTTGAACAGGAAATGGAGAAGGTTGAACGGGGCTCCGTTGGGATTACAGCCTTCCATGTTCGGTGAAGATACTTTGTTAGATATTACAGCTGCAAAAGCAAAGATTTTAAAGACCAAACCTTTGATCAACCAAGCCACTCAAATTAATTAACTAAAACCAAAGTTATATTATCCCAAATTAGTTTTATATAGTGTCTGTAAATGCATGTGGAAATCTGCCTGCCTGGCTATTGTCTTCTTTTTTCTTCTTAATCATAAACATACTAGATGATGACTATACGTTATGTTCAAGTATCGTTAGTGATCCTGTCCTAAAATTTGTAACGTTGGATGGCACAAAGTTGCTGCAGATGTACATTTCCTAGCTGTTCAGTAGCTAAAGTTTTACATGCTAGGAAGTATTAGGAACTTGATCATATTTATACCTAAGTGGGCCTATGAATCTCTCTCTTTTCTCTTGAACAATCCATCACATGATTCATCTTCTCCTAAAGAAGGAAAAGACATATAACCTCTCGAATTATAAGGGATAAGCGTGGGAAAGGCATGATTTGCAGAGGATATCTTTGTTTCCATGAGAAAGATACATGCATGGATAAGGTTAGAGAAGGGTTATGGGGTGACCCACCGACAATGTGTGCCAAACTAGGACAGCTGAGAACAGTCACACCAACCTTGTTACCCATCTCAGCAAACCTGAAGCACAATTGGGCTCTTAAGATAACATTTACTACGTACTTTCAATTCATCAAGCTCACACATCATTGCAAGACATTCTCATTATTATTATTTTGGTCTTCTGTTTAGGGATATCTTCAAAGAACTTGTACATCAAAGGAGATTAAATCCTTTTATAGGTCAGTCTAAAAAATTTACCTTTCTTCCATCGTTCAATTGAATTCAAACTCGTGGACATTACATGGAACATGCCAATTCAATATATAACCTAGTAAAAACCTTGGAGTTGGCATATTCTATCCTTGGAATCTCAAAATTATGAGCAAGAAAAGAACATGTATTACTGCCTTCCTTCCAAATCAGGAACATTTATTCAACTCAACCTGGTGGCATTCAAAGTCACTTGAAAAGCTTAATATTAAGAGACAAGATCACATCAGTTTGATATACAAGGATATGATGCCAAGGTCTTAGGCCCCAATGTATTGTGAAGATATATATTATTGTGAGAGCAGTGAAAAACTAAGGGGTTGATGCATCTTATGAAAGATGGGTATGAGGATAAGTGATAGGGTGGTGGGGGACCAAGAGTTGGGAGGTGCTGGAGCTCTTGTAGAACCCCACCAGCTTCATATGCCGTGTCTGTGATGGGCCACGAGAAGTACTCTTCATTTTTTGCTCATTTCCACTTTATGCCTCAACCACATAATTTGCTAACTGTGAAACAGTTGATTTGACTACGGGTGATTAGGGTAGAGCTAAGAAGTACTCGTTGGAGAGGAAATGTAAATAATTTCAAATAGTAAAGGGAACCCAAGAAAAGATTAAACTTTCTTAAGAATGTTCGTTCTTTTGTCCTAAACCACTCTGTACCAAGGTTTAATCATTACTGGCGATCAAGCTCTTTTACTCTGTAGTAAAGGGCCAATGCCACCAAGCCTTTGGCACTCTGGCATCCTCGGGTCTGTGTTCGTGTAATGCCATAGCATTGTCTATTAACTACACACCATGACATTAGCAAATCAATCATTTACTGCAAACAGCCTAAAAGTACCTGTATGCAAGGTTCCAGATCAAGGAATACCAACATAAAGCAGGAGAAATTGTTGTTCAATTTGATCTCATGCATCTCATCACAATGTGTATATAGTAGTTACAGAATATAATTGTTGCCTTCCTCGAGTCATTGGATGAAGCACCTCGTACTTGGAGCTTTCAAATCCCGGGAGTTTACGTTGCAGAAGTTGACTGATATAGGTCCTGTTCAGAGTCATGTATTTTAACAAATATAAGGCTGATATCTTTTTGAACTCCAAGAGGACATAGAAAAGCTACTATGCCAACATTCAAGAATAGGTAGTCAAGCATAACTCTAGTTATTAAATTCAAGAAGATGAACAAACCGTCACATTACACAGTATATGATCCATATAAAACAGAAAGTTTATGTGGTTCATTACATTCATCTCCCTACACTATCAAGTTTTTGGAAAAAAGAATAAAAAAAATGCTTGGAGAGTTTGAAGGTTATTATATTCCCCTCATGCAATTTCAATAAGATGTAAAAGTATGTGCGTGAAGGTAAATGTCACCCTTCTGCCAATTCACCTGATCCTGAATAGAAGTTATTCAAGACGCTCACAGGTTTTAGGCTGTGAATAATTACTGAGGTCAGCTTCTATGCTTTTAGTTTATAACTTTCGGATGTATAGATCAGTAGTTAATTTTGTTCCTAGAATTTACAATCTGAACCGCCAGGATATTGACCAAGATTTCAATTTTTTTTTGTTTTGATTTTCTGTTACTAGCTGTTACTGCTAATAAGTTTAGGAAATTTGTTTTAGTATTTATGTTTCTCCTATTAGAAACTTGTATATTTAAGAGGATCATTATGCAATGAATAAAATATCTTCTCCCTTTTGTTTCATATATGTTCCTTTTCTCTTGTTCTTAATTCTGTTTTTATTAAGTTTTTCATCAACAAATTGATATCAAACCCCTCTTCTTTAAGGAATTTGTGAATGAATCGAGTGAAACTAATGAAAGGAGCCTAAATACATTGCTCCTTTCACAGCACTAACATCATCTATGTTTAATGGAGACAATTATCATATTAGGGCAATCAGATTGGTGGCACACCTACAAGCAAATGATCTTTGATGAGGAGACTACGCAGTTCCTTCTTTGTCAAACAATTTAATCTTTAGCCTATATTTGAAGCCATGAAGAAAAGAAGGCAAGGAAGTCAAAGGTAATAGCTTCTTTCTTTGTTTGTTGTTGTCTCACTAAAACTTTTCACCAAAATCATGACCATTAAATCAACATTTGAAATCTAGAGTTTCCTCAAGAATGAATACAAAGGAGGTGAAATAACCAAAGGAATCCAAGTGATGAATCAGGATAGAAAATTTGAAATACATAAAATGAAGAAGTTAGACACAATCAAAGATATCTTACATAAAGTATTGAATTCTATAATGTATCATTGAGCTTATTCAACCGAAGAATACATTCA
>JAOXYD010000136.1:6249617-6266023 GCA_028565735.1 Pinacopodium congolense | reverse complement strand
AGGAGCTAGCACCTCTCATTTTCTCCTCTGAATTATTGAGTTTCTTTAATGCTGATCTATGAATACTGTTGAAGGCCGAACACCTGTGTGGTTAAAGTGATTCTTCTATTAGGATGTGAAAAGACAAAAATATAAATCAAGCTTCAAAATAAGGTACGAATTTAGATTCATACTTTATTATATTTAATGATTTACTTAGAGAAGTGGTGAAACTTTTGACGTCCCAAAATATATTACATCTAAGCATAATACCAAGCTCTTGATTCATTTTTGAAGAATTTTACGAGGTATATTTGATTCTTCTCTTAAATATAGTAATATCACTTATCCATAAACTGGTGGACAAATAAAAATAATGATTTGAACAATAGGTAATTTGGTAAGATATATATATATATATATATTATTACAAGCCAAAGATTTGAGGTTTTCTCATTGCTCATGCTAAATTTCCTTAAAACAATGCTGTTCACGGCTTCATTATTCCTTCTCCATTTTCAATGATTTATACTATAGTACCTAACAATGCATTTGATCTTATTAAATTACCTAAAAGTATTAATTCCAATGTGAGTGTTGAAAAGTTAGTTAAAGATATATAAGAAATTAAAGTGGAGGAGAAGTTTGGAAAAAGCTAAGACAAAGTACAAGGCTAATGTTAACTAACATAAAAGAGTTCAATATTCAAAGTTTGAGAGGGGTTATGGTATTTTTGAATAAGATTATATTGTTAGTGGACACCATAAATTAAAGGTAAGGAAATATGGATTATTTAAAATCATAAGAAAAATAAAAAATAACGCTTATGTCGTTCAATTGCTTTATGAACGAGTAACATCAATCCTATTCTCATTGTTGCTGATATTTTACTCTATTTATCTAACTACAAGTTTGAATATTCTAATCATAATTCAAGAACGAGTTATTTTACAAGTAAAGGTAATCGACGAGGCATAAAAACATACAAACATGTAAAACAATGTTGAAAATGACCAAGAATTCATGTTAAAATATTTTAAAATTCTATTTCAAACAAACTTTATGTTAGGGCATTTTTTAATTATAAATAGCTATAAGATTATAGTACTGGAGATCTTTTCGTTATTTTCATTACTTTTATTAATAAATTTGATCCTTTTGATTTTTTTAAAATTTTTTTCAAATCTTAGATTAGATTTGATGTGCTTTTATTCTTGTATTAGAATAGACTATCTGCATCAATTATTTTGGGAAGCCTTAACAGATAAGAAGTATAGATGACCGTTCATTTGTGTTCGAGATCCATACCTTTGTACCTGGCAGATCGTTGAATCCTTGGATTTGATTGATGTTGTGTGTGGTCAGCAGACGGAAAGTATAGAATGGCCGAAATAAGGGCAACTTTCGGCTTCTAAAGCCTGCTTGTTGAATGCTTGGATTCGATTCATGTAATGGCTATAGTAAGCAGACAGAAAGTATCGAACGGCCGAAATAAGGCCAACTTTCGGTTTCTAAAGCCTGCTCGTTGGATGCTTGGATTTGATTCATGCTGTGCCTAGTAAGCAGATAGAAACTTTTGACTATTATAGATGGGCCGAAACTTAATGAGGCCCGATGAGTTAGCAACTAACAAGTTAGGTAGTTGAACAGCTGTTATCTGGTAGTGGGCAAATATCTGCTCAGCGGTCTACCGTTCTCTGGAAACGGCAGACCAGAGTTCCACGCCGAATAACAACTCACCACTATGAATTCAAAGTGGAGGGTTTATAGTTAATTCGAACTGAAAAGAATAAAACCAGAAATCTGGTAGGAACATCATATGATAAAGACCAATGCTGGTCACTAGGTTGAAAGCTCATACAATGAGAGGTACCTACAAAATTGTGCTAGGTAATCCTAGAATATATGAATAAGATATATGTCACTTTGTATCAATAAAAACTCATTTAACTTGTGTTTACAAGATATTATTAATTGATGTCAGGATTGCTGGAAACATATGTTTTATGTTGTACGTGTTGACTGTGACAACTTACTTAACTATTTAATTTGAACAAGTTTCTTTCTAAAAATATAACATTTAGAATCTTTTATCCTTATAATGAAATTCACAACTAATACTTTTTAGCTGTGTTTTGCGTAAAATATCAAGTGCATGAAATAAATTTTGCAAACTACATATTTTAATAACTTAATAAATTAATAAGTCAGATATAATTAAATGTGATCATTAAAAAAAGATGGTTGTATAAAAAATTGATTTAATGAACAAAACTGACATTAACATTTCAATTACACTTATACGGAACAAAAAATCTATCGAAAATTCTCAAAAATGAAAATAAAAACTATGAATATTAAAATTTCACCCCCTTCTTTTACTTGTATGTTTTCATTACTTTCTCTTAACATGATTTTAATCACACAAGTTCATTTAGACAGTAAGAACTCACTGTAACAATTCTAGTTATTAAGGATTTTGAAATGTTTGTATTTCTTTCAATGTAATATGATTTTTAGTTGATTTTTATTTTGATGATACAAAATTAAATTAGGAATTCCCATATTTATTATTCTTATAACCTAAAAAATTATGTGACCTCAGAAGTGACCCCTACAGCCTCCCGTGCGACTGCATGGGTCCCATGTAAGACCTATGCTCATTTTAAATACTAAATTATTTCTGTGCTTTTTATCCTTTTTATCAGTTTTGTATTTATGAGAGGGCAAAAATATCAATTCCTATAATTTTTAAATATAAATTTACATTTCTATTCTTAAAAAAAATAATGAACTACCATAAAGGGTGTCAAATCCTTCTTATAATTCTCTATAAAGGTGTTCATATATATTCGCTTTCGTCATTGTTTATAATAGTTGTTCAAAAGTTTCCTTATTTTAATTCTTAATTTAAGTTAGGGTGCTTAGATTGGGAGGTTTTCTTATATTTACTTCTTTTACAGTATTATTTTTAAATTTGAATATTAAGCATTTATTTACTAAATGTAATTTTTATTTTATTCTTGTTACCTAATTTCACGTAATTTATTTTTTCTTATAAGAACTTAGATATTTTGATAATACGTACTTATCTAAGTAAGTATATTTTTAACAAATTATGAATGAATTTATATTTTATGTTTACTCTATTAAAAACTATATGTCAATTATTTTATTAGACGACATGAATAAGAAGTGAAAAGGTTCTTGAAAAAAAAAATCTTATAAGCTCGATGAATAAGTATCAATAGAATAAAATTATATTATTTTCAATATTTAGGATAAAATTTACCCCAACATCGAGCGGGGTTTAATGGTAAGTGTCTGATTCAGGCTGCCAGCTCCTCCTTTCATAGTTGTTTCTAGGTCTTGTCCTACTTTTAAGGTATTGCATCGAACCCAGATGCTACAAAGACATGCACGTTCCAGTCGATAAGCATCTGAGCGTGTCACTGTGCTAACGGTTGGGAAACCTGATGACTCAAAGATCCTTCGACTCCTGCCAAATAGATTCAGGTCTTAATAATATTCGTTGCCCATTTCATCTTTACATCAAAGAATTCCTTCAAAAGCATCTCTCACGCTTACGCCGGCATATGCCTGACACTGTCAAAAGCAGTGGATTCCACTATTACTGATAAGTTTAATCCCTTTGATTCTGTTAAGCTAATCACCAACATATTCAAAGTTAAGGGGTGGCACCGCCTTACTGGTGATCATATCACTTCCTAACGTGAGACAGAAACAGTACACAATGGTTGGGAGACAAATGGAGATTCTGAGGCATCACTTTCGTGGAGGTCAACTTTAGGTGATAAAGATTCCAACATTAGCAAGATAACGTGTTTGACCACTTCGATACAGATACAGATTCCATCCAGGTTCTCCTGTTCGGAGTTAGCATAGGATTTCAGATCGTCTGGTGACATGCAAGCACAAAATGGCTAGACTTGAAGAAATACTGTGAACTAGATTTTATGGGGCGTTTCCGTGTAAGGTGGTGTAACAATTCTAAAGAAGTGGGTTTGGAATTGAAATTACGAAGTTAAATGTGATGTCAAGCAAAAGGAATTGGAATGGAGGATCGCATAACAATTCCAATCCCTACCCAAATTCTAAGATTCAAACCTGCCCTAATTGATTTTGTCAGCTCCAGTTAAGCTTCCTTTCCTTGTAAAAATCTTCAACTAGGTCCACATCACACCTCTTCGGCTTTTTTAGGAGAGGACAGAAACTCGCTAGCATCTTTTGACAAAATTTTAGGAACGAGCTATGAATTTTTAAAATCTTCTAGAACTATTTAATCATCTAATTTTAATATTCAAATAGTTAATTGTATCAAATACATTATTTAATTTTAAATCTTTAAACAACTTTTTTAAAACATGTGTTTTCTATTTAAAATTTTTTTATAGATTCTAATATATTTTTTCAAATAAAAAATTACACAAATATAATATCATGTAAAACAACAAGTCCGTAATAAGTGTGATAATCAAATTATCGAAATAGTCAGCTCTCCTGCTGTCAAGTGTGGTTATATATTTTGATGTTTTTGTGTTGGTATAAAATTAAGGGTTGTTTGATTAAGTTTTTAATTGTATTTTTTAAATGTGATTATTATATTTTTATATTGAAATTTGTGTATTGTTATAAATTTTTGTATTATCTGTTTCGATTCTATATTGTATTAATGTATTTTTTTTAAATTTCTATAATATTTTTTATTGATTTTTGTGTTTAGAAAATCTAAAAATCAAATCTAAAAACCAAATCTAATTCAAACAGATGTGAAACTGAAAGAGATTATTCTCTATTCGGGGTGACTTAGCCTACTGATGGAGTAACAAAGCGTTTGATTATTATTGTACATCAAGTTTAACTTAAATAGAAGTATCAAAGTAATATCCATGCCTGTTACCTTTGGACTAGAAATTTCAGCTTCCGGACTGTTACGGTGAAACAGGACATGACAGTTCCACATTCGAAAGGTCAGTTCACGAGCATGAATTAGGCAGATGAAATCAGGCAGTATCTGTCAAGATATTATCACATTGGAACCTTTTTTTTTCCCCTCTACTTTCCAGCAAAAAATGGAGTCCATATACTGGTTGGAATAATAGCAAGTGGAAGCATCAGCCACCAAGCGTCAAAATGTGTTTTCAGACAGTTAAACAAAAAAAAAAAAGCACAAGCCATGCATGACAAGAATCGTCAGCCAGAAGATCTACCAAAGATTTTGAGGTGGTCCAGCTGCAGATTGCAAAAAAGCAGGGCCTGAACCACAGATGTGCCAAGCACCTTTTGTGTACGTTAACGGTCACAACATGGACGGTACGTACTAAATCATTGCTTAAGATCAAAAAATAAAAACAAAATTTATCATGTAAAGCTGGTGACTTTGTATAATTTGGGTTTGATTGATTTCATGTTCCTGACTACTGTATATACTTTCCATGCTTTACTCATGATAGATTCTGGAACTAAAAAAGGGTCTAATTACTAATCCTCCAAGAAAAACTAGCTAGACCAACTGATTTAGAAGTATACTAATGCAATATCTTTAAATAACTGTCCCGTTGTAGGGTTTCCTTCTTCTAATAGGCTACTTGCTCAAGGATTTTCATGGTTGAAGGGTAATTTTCATTCTCATATAACCAGATGGTAAAACATGAAAACAACATTATAAAAGTGATTAAGTACTTTGGTCTACATGATCACCACAATCAAATGTACGGAGAAACGATAAGAAATCATTACCCGATTGGACCACAAAAGAGCAGGGGACATGCTCTTGACATATGAAACAAGGAGTGAGATCAGAATTACGTGTTCTTTTATCACTTTAAATACAAACAAAATTGATGTCAAAATCAGCATTCAGAACTCAAGACAACGTAGCCTACGCCTACCCTCCCCACTACATTAAACAAAAGTAGTGAAATCATTAATGACGCGGGAAAGCTTACTTGGAAAGGTACTTGTCTATTACTATAATTAATCGAAACCCGTCCTACTGTAATTTTTTTTTCCCTCCTAGTAATGATGAACAACCGATTTATAGACAATGTTCAGAGAAAAGAATAATGCTGGAGATGACAAGGAACCACGTAACTCTTTAAATTCAACTAAGACGGCTTGAAATTGGACCGTCAGATACGGGAAGGAGAGGCTTCCATCTGTACTATGTGAGTTGATAGGCATTGTCCTTTCTCCATTCTTGCACATGCAACTAATCTCCTCATGGACTTATCATGCTCGCATTACTAATTGCGCATTCTGCCAAATGACATGGTACTTTTAAGCAATATTCTGCTTAAACAAGCTGGACCTATCAAAAGGAAAACAAGAAGGGATTGTTGAAAAATTAACTTTGCACATTTATAATGTCAAACTGATAAGGAAAAGAGGGTATCTAGACTACTAGGATTACGGCTAGAAGCCCCTCTAGATTACTTTTATTATCGTTCACAAAATTGCACCTTTTTTTCCTCAAGTTTACTGCTCAGGATCAATGTCTGCTTGTATATCTTTATGGAATTACAAAACCTTCTTCATTGCCAGTCTGTCGTTAGCGAGGGGTTGAGCAGAATCGTGAGAGGGTAAGAGCCTAGAAAGGGAAAAAAAAATGGTCTGCTTTTCTCTAGCGGATAGCATGATACATGTATTTTTTTTTAATCCACGGAGCATGCAGTAGCTAAGGAAATCTTACTTCACAGATAAAAATCAGAGAATATTGTTTGGTTAAGAAAATAAAAAGACCTTATCCTTTGATATTTATTCTTCCATTTCGCTTTCGCTTGTGCTCGCTTGTCCTTCCCTATCTTGTGGTTCGTAGGCAGACGAGTCACGTCATACTTTGCTCTTTTGCAAGATATATTCGCCAACTGGCATAGCCCCACAACCTTTTTTCTCCTGCTTATAAGGAGCTCTCTTGGCCATCCCTTCCCCAGACCACACCACACCACTCCACTCGAGTCCAGGCCATCTTCTTGACAACTCAATACTCGTCGATATGGCTTCAGATTCGCTTGCTTCTTCTTGGACATCTAAGCAAAACAAGCAATTCGAAAAGGCCCTGGCTTTACATGACAAGGACACACCTGATCGCTGGCAAAATGTTGCCAAACTTGTGGATGGAAAATCTGCAGATGAAGTGAAGAAGCATTATGAGATTCTCATCAAGGATGTCAGTGAAATCGAGTGTGGTCGAGTTCCAGTTCCCAATTACAAGTCAAGTGGAAACAGCAAGTAAGACATTGGAGAGAAAGGTAACATACTTCGTAATTATCAGTACGATAAAGTCACGTCCCAGCTACTTCCTTTAACTTGTATTCTCGATGTACTAGTGAATGTTAGCACAAAAAATGCTTGAAATTCCAGTTCCAAATGAATTTATACTATTTCAATCTAGATTGATGACAGAGTGATAATGGTTTTGATTTGTTTAGCATCACCTGGCACGAGGTTTCGGAGTTGCACGAGTTTTATCCATTCCACACGCAATAAACAATTCGAACTGTAATTTGAAATCTGCGCAGAATCCGTTGAAGTTTGAACAGGTTCTTGTCATGGGACCACAAAATGCTCTAAAAAGTGAAGATTGAGAATATATAAGGTGTTAGTTTTATATGGTCCATTGAACTTTTCCCACTGATTACTAGGCCGGCATCCTGCTTACCTAACTACTTATCAATCTTGTTAAATTGAAAACTTAAAAAGAAAAGATCATGCAACTTGACGTGCAACCTGTTCAATTACTTATCATAGTAAGAAAAAGCTTACATGAGACCCCTTTTGGATAAAATGGAAATCGTACTATGCTAACTAGTTTCACGCAATTCTCATCTGAGACCTAAAGCTCTGGCCTAGCTTTTCATACTTTGAAGAGGATTCTATAGCATAGCATTGATTCCACATTTTTCCCCACTACCCTTTTATCACATGACAGTAGCTGGAATCATTTGCAATCTGATTGCAGGATACAGCTCCATTACGTACACGTTACACTGAACTAAGTTTCATCAAATTACAGGACCCAGCTTGTCATTAAAGTGCTTTTAAATGTTTAGGATCAGTTATTAATTTATATTGGAAAATCAAATGAAAAAGAGTTGGAAAGGACTAATATTATTTGTTGCACTACAAAGCTATATTCTAAGTAGTTGTACTTGTGTGCCTCACGTTTGTCATAATAGTCTAATGGATTCTTCTGTATCTTTCACCGTAGGCGATTATTAAACAGTGAGCAAAATCAACTTAAGAACCGATTCTGAATTAAAGGTTTAGAAGGACAACCTATGGGATATATATGAACATATGTTCAAGGTCACAGCATAACATATCAAAATAGGGGTCACAAATTACATATAAGTTAAAGATAATAGATTTAATAGTATTCAGTCTTTTGGAATTCTTTTCATTTCAACGTCAGACTTTTAAAATTTTTCAATTTAATGAACAGATTTTTAAAATTCATTCAACTAAAGTTAAAGGGTTAATTTTGTTAGTTATTTACAAACATAATTAATGAAATATAGATGTATATGATATGTGGATATCTATATATTGAAAATAATAGATTTACTAGTACTCAACCTTTTAAGATATTTTAATTTCAATGCAGAAACTTTTATAACTTTTTTATTTAGTAACTAAACTTTTAAAATTCATTCAATTTAAATTAAAAGGTTAATTATTTAGTTATTTTTTGTTATAGTTAAAGTAGTATAGATGTATATGTCACATAGATTTTCATGTATTAAAATGTGCACATGTGGACACATCTATGCATATACTTGACTCAAAGTCCTAACTTACCCTATCCACCTAAACCTAAAGAGCTAACTTGACACATCTACTTGGTTATCTATCTACCCAACCCCTTTTAAAATCCAAATCACTCCTCTTCTTTCGTCATCTTTAACCCTAACTCACCCCAATTCAGTTGTTTATCCAAAATCACTCATAAATCTCGATAGTAGAAATCCTCTCATATATCGTTAAGGTAAACCTTCATTCTGTCTTTTTGGTTTTTGATTCATATTAGGGCTTGAATATGCTCCATTCTCCAACTAACATGTGTTCTTTATGATTCTATTTTCTACCATTTTACGTTTTTTATTACTCTAATATTGATGCATTTGTGAAAGTTTTACTTTGAGTTTGTGGACTTCTTTGTGAAGTTCATATGTGTCACACAAATATTTGTTTAAATTCCTTCATTATGTAGTAGAAATAAATAGTTGTGAAGGAATTCAAAATACATAATATAAATGCTAGCACATGGTGAAGAAATTTAAACAAATAATAATTGATTAACTTAACTAAGAATATAAATTCATAACAAAATCATCAACATAAAAATAATATAGAATGCAAAATGACAAAAAATATAGTCACAACAAATACATGTCAATAAGAGAATTAAGTAGATTTGAAAGCCTCCATGAATAAAAAAACCAAAGAGAGAATAACAATACCTAGTCGAAAGATGAGAGGTCTCCTACTCTCAAAATTTTGGAGTGATTTTGGATTCACAACTAAATCGAGAGTGAATTAGGGTTGAAGATGACGATAGAAGAGGAATGATTTGCGTTAGAAAAAGGATTGAGTAGATAGGTCAAGTTGGACTTTTAGGTCAGGTCAGGTCAGGTAGATTATATATGTGAATATCCACGTGCACGCATTTTGTCATATAGAGATCTCGTAGCATCTGCATCTACGCTTTATTAACTATATTAGCAAATATCTTAAGGAATTAACCTTTTAACTTGAGTTAGACAAGTTTTAGTAGTTTAATTACTGAATTAAAATTAAAAAAAATAGCACTGAAGTGAAAAAATCTCAAAATATTAGGTATTGGAATATCTATTATTCCTAACACGTGGAGATTCATGTGGCATATACATTCATACTCTGTTAACTAAATTAATAAACAACTAATGGAATCAATCTTTTGACCTAGGTTGAATAAGTTTTAGAAGTTTCGTCATTAAATTGAAAAATTTTAAAAGTTTGACACTTAAGTAAAAAATCTCAAAAAGTTGGATACTGACAAATATATTATCCTTATAAGTTACTGTAAAATTGATTACCAAAATATTATCTCATTTATTTAATTCTTATTAATTTGATTCTGGGGGGCCAAATGTTGAAACACAATTTATCACTTGATTTTGCTAATCTTCAAAAAGAGTTATGAAGAAAAATACGTTAAACCCAATATAAAAATTTTAAACTTAAACATATTCTTGAAGAATAAAAATATTTAAAAAATCATACTTATTGTTTGGCATTTACCATGGAGTTATGATTTGATGACCTTGAGAGGCATGAAATTAGCAATCACAGACCTACATCTTACTACTTAACAACAAACATAACCAATAAAACCTCCTCTTTTACAAGTGTCCTTAAACCCACCCTTCCTCTACCATTTCTCCTTCACCATCAAAAGTGCCTACATACGTTGATTACAGTAATCGAGAACATTCAATAGCAATTATTGATCATAGTTGCAACTCTTTAATTTATGCCCACACCTACGAAAACTCATGAGGCCAAGTATAAACTTCCATGTGGTGCCTAACAAACAAAATCAGTACCAGATGAGGCATATCACAATAGACCCCTAAGTCGAGAATAGTTTGTAAATAAAAAAATGCCACAATAGTACATATAAAACATCATTATAAACTTGCTTAAACCAATGTCGCAAGAACAAAATCAATAGTCGATTTATGTTGATTTTGACAATCCTTTCACCATAGTCACACTCCTTGAGCAACTATCATCAAAATTCAAGGTACTACTATTGGAACCCTAAAATGGCATGACAAATGTTGAGGAGGAAAGCAACGCTGATGAACCCTAGGAAAAAACAATGTGTTAAAGATTATGTCTAGCAGACTTAGTTTACCCCCTTTATTCTTAGGCTCACGATAGAGTTGAATTATATTAAGTTTTTAGATGCATATGAATTCATCCTTATTTTAAGTTAAAAGTTATCAAATTGTGTCAAATTGTGTTAAGTGGTAGGTTAAAGGAGTTAATATAATTTTTGGATCAAAATGCCAAATTTTGGAGTGAATAGGAGCAAAGGTGTGAATTTGCAGAATTTTGGAAATTCTGGAGACAAAGTGTTGGAAACTTTAAGTTCGGTTGACCAAATAGCTTAAGTCAGTTGACCGATATCATGTGCTTTAGTCGATCGATTCATCCTATTCGGTTGATCGAAAGACCTATGTTTAGTCAACCAGACACGTTAATCGATCGATCGAATGTGTTGCCAGCGTGAAAAAAAAAGGAACGAAACGATGTCTTCTGCTATCTAACATTAAAGAGGAATATAAAAGGAAGAAAGAACACATATCAAATAAGAGAGCCATCATTCATCAGTAGCTTCCACCATCTTCTTTAGATTTCTTGTTAGTTTCTTAGGTTTTTCTTCTTATTCTTTGGCTTTTTGTTGGAATTTTCTTCTATTTCACATTTAATCTCTTAATTCTGTTGTTTTAAGAGTTGTTCTTAGTTTTTTTTAATGGTTTCCTCTTGTTGTTATTTGTGTTTTTCTTATAGCATTTATGTTTATGTTATGTTTTTGTATCTTTTCTAGTATGAACCTTGAGATTTTAGGAATAGAATGTTTATTTTCTTTATTTTTCAGCTTTAGTTTTATTTAATTAAGCATGGTTTGTGTTTATTTAATTTATATTTTGATTACTTTAAATATCTGTGGTTAGCTGTTTAAGGGCTTGAAGGTATAAGAAGGATGAAAAGATAATTAATTGTGAGAATATAGTTTGTTTTGAATTGATTTGATATTTTTAGGTTAGGTTGGTTTGAAATTTTGGTTAAATGACATGAATTAGGTATTATCTTTAAGATTGATCACCCTTTAGGTAATTTCCTAATTTGAATACTAGGATTAAACCTGTGATACGTAATTGTCTTTAGCAACTTCCAAAAGTAACAATAGGTTAGTTGATTTATTTGGATACTTAAGTAACTAGTCTAGGGTTCCATATCTTTAGGTTACACTTTCCAAACTTGTGTATTAGTGGCCTAAATAAGTCGTTCCTTAGTACCTAATGTGTCTTTACTATTAAATCTAGAGAACTTGTTCTAGGTTATAGTAAAGATAGGTGTATTTTTAGAGCTTGTTAAATTTACCTACGTTAGAGGAATTGAGAGTTTGAGAGCTTATTCAAACCTATAGGCTAGCACCTTAGTTAAAGCACATTTTATCTAAATTTAAGGATCAATAATGATCTTCGAATCCTAATGATACCTTCGGCCTATTTCTTTATTATTGTTGTTTGTTTATTATATTTTTCTTTGTATTTGTCCTTTTTGTTGTTTTTATTAAGTCTTAGTTATGTTAGTTCTTTTTGTATTAAAGGGTTTTTGTCTTTATTTTTCTTTACAATATTAGAAATAGCAGTACCCCCTAGTTCCCCATTGATTTGACCTTAGCTCACCTTAACTACATAGTTAGGGTGATGATTCATTAGCTTACATGGACTCGGGCTCACTTGACTCCTTCATCACAGATAAGGTCATGAGCTTATTATACAGAATAGCCTGTTTTATGAACTTTTTGTGTTTCTAAAATTCCTTTAATCCTCAACCCATTCTATATTTCTTTTTCTGCTCTTTTCTTTTTTTTGTTTTTTTCTTTATTGTTATTCTAACAAAATAGTTGCTGCAATATTCCTTACACAACTATAATTTGTTATTCTTATTATTCAGTCTGTGTATAAGCCTATAGATAGACAACAATTAGTCAATAGAAATTTTGAAGCCATTTTTTACATAGGTCTTAATTTTCTGTCAACAAATATGTGTGATCACTTTGTGTAATTTAGGGAAATTATGGATCTACATTAGGAAATAATGACAATAAAGTATTGAGGATTTTCATCTTTGTTAGCAGGTCCAGCATTATGCTATCAAACTCTCTAAACATGCTTAATTTCTAACTTTAGGAAACTAAAGAATTGTTTTGATAATCACTTTGCTAGTATCTAATGCAAATCTTATGAGTCGGTACCTTTATTTGAGATAATGTAAAAGTCTAATCCTTTAAGATAACACGAGACGATTCAGTCTTAAAGTTATTCAAATAACTAACCTAAACACTTTGATTGCAGTCATCGCTTTCGAGAAAGGATTGAAAAGACACCAAACCATTATGAAAATCTTTATAAATGGATAGAGCATATTATTTGAGGAAGTTTAAGAAAGGATTAGTAGATACGACAATCTAGGGGAAGCTTAACTATTCGTAAAACACCAAAGAAAATCTTTGAAACATAGGCAATTGGTGTGTTGCTACTGACACTCAAAATATAAATCCTGACTCTTGCAATAAATAGAACATAGTATGAGAGTAAGGAATGTTCCTATGAAGAGTTTTTATTCAATTAACAATTACTTAGAACAAAAACATTAAACTGGTAGATTTTAAATAAACAAAGAATTATTAATTAAAATTAAAATATAAATTTAATAAATAAATTAAAAATATTTAATTAAAAAAATCTTGGTTCAAGATCACATCTACTATTAGAACGTCAATTGATCATCAATACAAAAGATTATTAAATAATAATTTAAATATTCATTTAATTCCTATCTCTTGATAATTCAAATGTTTATTTAGTTCCTACATCTCTTTGTGATTAGTTAATGTTCAAAACATGATCTAATTAATACTTGTTATTTAATAATTTCATAAACAATCTACAATTTGATTAAATAACAACATTAAAAATTAAAAAGATCAATGAAGTAAGAAAATACAAACACACATAATTTCATTTAATCTAGTTAAATACTCTTCCTAGAAAATAAAAATTTTTGATGTAGCAATTTAATAAATCCTAGTTGCTACTTCAGTTATATGGATTGAGCAATTATAAATCCAATATCTAATCTACCTATAGACTATTACAATTAATAAACTAGTGTGCACTTCCTAGATATTAGCCCAAATAGTCATAAAGTACAAAAATAGAGGAAAGTTGAATACTTGAATAAATAATTTGAATTGCAATAAAATCAAAACATCTTCCAATCCACGGGGTTAGTTTTAGTTACCTTCGACCTAGAATAAAAGTTTAGTCACTAAAGAACATGCAGGATGATGACTATAGAAGAAGAGAAGAAAGAAAATAAAATTGTCTTAAAATTAAAAAGTGACATTCGCTAAGGCTAAAAACCCTATTAAAAAATATAATGCATCAAACCCTAGGAATAAAAAAATTCCATAAAATTAGTTGATAGTTTTCTTTTTCAATTAAGAAACAAATAAATGTATATCTTTTTCGAAAAGAGACCTAATAAAAGTTAAACCCAAAGTTGGAATATGTAGGCTTAATTGTTCCACTTATTGCACATACTCACGCTTACTCAGTAACAATGCTTCGTCCTTCCTAGGACATTTTCCTTCTTCAAATTTTATTTTTCTTGCTTAACTTTGCCCTTTTATGATTAATATTTTCTCTATAAAATCTCCAACATTCCTATTTGGAAAATATAAGTAATTCCATTAGATTTAGCCTAATTTGCATATAAAAAGGGAAAATTGAAAACAAAAATAACAAAAATTATGATCATTATTAAATCTCTCACTCTTATGTTTTATGTGCTCTCGAGTAAATCAAAATTACTATTCAAATTGAAAAAAACCCAAAAAGTTTTTATCAATCTATTTCTAATGATATCAAAGGGTATTCATACCTTGAGATCAATTAATCAAGACTCAATTAACACCATACATTATGACCAAATTTATAATGAAATATAAACAAGAATAAATCAAGACAATCTTATTCTAAGGCATATATAAAGCATTAGTGAATTTCCTCATGGTTATCACTTTTTCCACTCATATATTTAAGGGTTTGATGTTTCCCTCAAATTCTTGTAATACAAATTCACCACCATATGCTTATTTATACCCCAAATCTTTACCACTTAGGGATCGTTTAGTATCACTTCTGTTTTTTGTTGTTATTTTTTGTTTTTGTTTCTTATTTTTTTATTTCTATTTTTTTAAGAAACGAAACCTATTTAATTGATATTTGTAATAGAAAAACTAAAAATAAAAACCTGTTTGGTTAATATTTATGATAAAAATTAATTTAATAGTGACAATCAAATATGAAATAAATTTAAAATTTTGGACCAAAATACTCTTATATACCTTAAAAATACATTATTAGTCAATAGATTATATTCATTATTTAATGTAAAAATTATTTATAAAATTTATTTTCAAAACATAAAAATTTAATTTTCTTGTTTTTCTTTTTTGTTTTAGTTTTTCTCATTTTGTAAAAAAACAAAATATAAAATAACTAAACACATTTTTTCGTTTGTTTTTCTATTTTTGAAATAAAAATAGAAAAACAGAAAAAAGAAATGTAACCAAATAGGCCTTTAGAATATATATATGCACAAATCAAAAGCATTTTATTTTAGATTGTAATAAGGCTATGAGTAAAGGAGAGGATTAATAGATAACAAGGGCTAAAAATCATAAACATCAATGATAGGGGTCAAATTGATATGATTTTCATGGTTAATTTGTTGAATTATGACCCCTAATTCAGTGTTTAATTGTTTAATTAATGTCTTATATTGTTTGATTTGCTGAATGGAGCTTAATGATGAAGATTGGATCCAAAACATCAAGAACACCTCTTGTTTTTGTCCATTAACAGCACCATGAGAGGGTGCCGTTGTCTGATGATCAAGGGGGCATTGTAGTGTCCAGGTTTCAAGCTATAACTGCAGCATGAGAGGGTGTCATTGTCCTCGAAGTCAACAATTTCAGCTCCAAATCTTGAGAATTTCAAACCTGGCGTGTCTTGAATTAATCCACTTGTCTCCTGGCATGTGAGGGGAGTCTCCAGAGCCTAAATACATCCAAGAAAACACATAACAAATGTATCAAACCTAGAGACTCCATATCTAATCTTAGTTAGAGAAGCTCTCGCTTCTCTCTTACCTTTTCTTTGATAGTTTATGCTTCAAACACTTGTAATTCGTGTTTTAGAGTGCATTTTAAGTTGATTTTTTCTAGAGATTGAAGCTGAGACATACATCTGAGTTTCTAAATCATCATAGGGGGTTTTCTAACTCAAATCATTATCTATTTTCTCCTGTTTTTTGGATTAGATCAAAGTATAAGTTCTTATGTGTATATCCTTGCATATGCTTTGATTTTCTTGCTAGATCTTGTGGATTCAAGGCTGTGTTGATATCCATATCAAGTTAAGAGGTTCAAGAATTGTTAAGAAGTGTTCCAACACGTTTTGTAACTTCTAAACAACTTTATTGAGCCTATATTTAGAGATCTATCAAAGTATGTGGCTTAAGATGCATATTATGTATGCTTTGATAATCATGTGTGCTTA
>JAOXYD010000136.1:6237181-6249517 GCA_028565735.1 Pinacopodium congolense | reverse complement strand
AGGTTCAGAGGCAATGTACATAATGAGGAGCCTTGAAGCTCTGAAGTGAACTATCTTTCGTGTTCACATTATTCCCCCAAAAAAAAAATCATCTGATTGATGGCTGTGAATGGTTTATACTGTATTTAGCTTATTAAACATTACATGAATTTGGTAGCGATTAGTTATGAGCAAGAGAATTCCTACTCTCTACTTGTTACCGACATCTTAATCTAATGCAGGACTAACCCTGTCTTTATCCCATGGATAGGGGTTGAGTTTTCTTACATTTGCTTCTTCTTCATTGCCTGTTTGTTGTTGTGCATCCAGACCTTGAAGACTTTCCTTTTTATACCCACTTGAGAACAAAACTGTTGCACCTCCTGGTCATTTTGTTTCTGGATCTTCCAATCCAACTTCTCAGCTAACTCCATCATTTTGTCCTTCTGTTCTTGAGTGAATTTTGTTCTGAACCTCTTCTTTGACGACGAAGATGGTTGAACCGATGCTTGCGCTTGCAAATTTGAGTGCAATCTATTCAGATCTTCGCTTGATGATTCCGCCGCCGCTCCATCAAAAGTCATCATTATCGGTGCAATCGGAGCCGTTCCAAGATGGTGTCTGAGATGCTGGTGAAAAGAAGGTTGCTGTGGAGCAAGTGAAGTGGTGAGTTGTTGATAAGGTAGTATCGTAGTTCTTTGGCCGTTGTTTTTATAGTGATAATTAGCTAAGTAGCTTGGCTCTCCATCGACAACTTTCCTGTGAAAATTTCTGTGGCATTCACAAGCTGCACATCTCAAGGATTCAGGTGTGCCCTCCTCACCACTTGCCATGAATTCTCCGCAACCATCAACGACATGCCCTCCCATATTTGCTACATGATTCCTTAAACATTCTAGGTATCTGATCGACGATGCTGCCGATGTTGGTGCTGGAGATCTTGAAACTAATCTTGTATGCGCTGAGTTGGTTGCCCTTGTAGCAGCAACTATAGCTGCTCCTGGAACGGAAGCTGGATCTGTTGTTGTGTCAGGATCCCTAGCGGTATTCTGAGATTGATGATAGAAGTGATCTTGCTGATCGAGGATTTGAGTGTTTGCAGTTTGATCATCTCTTCTTTCTGGTAAACCAGATATATTAGGGAGTTCGGAGGAGGAATCCCTATCCACTGGATTGGACACTAAAGAGCTTGACATACCTACTTTATTTTGGCCTCTCAGCTCAATGAAACTGGTTGGAGAAATGAAGTACTGGTTGAAGTTTTGAATTTGTCAAACCCTTGTTTCTTCTTGGTTCTTACGGCATCGTTGGCATCGTTGGCATCGTTTCCTTGATTTGAAGAGAAACTACAAGGTTCCTACTATGATCTGCTTAACCCTAATTCAGCCCATTCAATCAAGCAACAAACTTGATCAGAGAGCTAATCACTAGGTAACTCTGAGATTATTCCTTCTCTCTTTCTGATTTTGACGTTTATGGGTGCTAAACCCACCAACCCACTTCACTATGTGAACCCTATTCCTGAAGACGTAAGCAAGTGCTTGAGCAGTAGATTGACAGAGATGAGTAGATGACGTAGTAGAGATTAATACCAGGAGGAGCTCAAACTCAAACCTTTATTCGAGGAAGATAAATCAACAGATAGAAAAGATCTTAAAATCCCAAAGCTAAAAAATGAAAGTTTTATGGGCCCCTACCAGATTTAGCTAGCTAATAACCTACGACTTACCTTGATCAATTAAACTGCCGACTTCAAGTGAAGATCTGTAATTGCACACTCCCAGAAGCGATCGTGAGATTTATAGCTGTGGTCGTGTGAATTATAGCAATTAGGGTAGAGATCTTAAGCCTTAATCGTGCAGAAAAGTGGGTTAGAGGTTTGCTTCCTACGCACCATCCAACCTCATAAAATACATCCCTCAAAGGGACAGGTGTGTTTGGTTTTATGGGCTTAGTACTAAGAATCAGTGTATAGTTACGAAGTCACTGACGACACGAAGGTAATCTTGGCAGAACAACCGACAAGGTCATGTTAGTTCTCTCCCGTAGCCTGCACACTGGTCCAGCTCTTCATTGGTGCCTCGCAACCCGACTTCGGTCTTATTTAGGTGTTACCTCCTTCTTCTCTCTTTACCCAGTTCCTTGAGCAGCTGCTTAAGAACATGTGTTTGGTGAAGGGTTAGACTATATTTAGAACCCAGTAATAGAAGCCCTAAGTAGGGTTTTAGGTTTTTAAGACGAAGGTAATCAGTGAGAGGTGAGATAAGAAAGGTAGCTTCTTTTTTGTTGTGGGGCTGGAAAAAAATCAAAAGCCTGAGAGAATGCTTGCTGGTCCACCGCACAGTTCTTGTCCTTTTAAACATGTCAGATTCTCTCTATCTATTCTAATCTCTTTAGTCGAGGGAAGCTTTTTTATGTTCGTGCCCTTGCTCATGCAATTCCTGCAAACCTCCTCTCACTCTCTCTTAGGCAATGACTTTGGTTTCCCATCTTTTTCGTTGCAATTGATGCCTATATGCTTGCAGCCACTGTCGGCATCTACTCTCACACTGTCACACAGTGTCGTTTTTCTTTTTAATTTGGTTGCTTTTATCGAGGACTGACTCTGTCTGACCTTAGCCAATTACCATTGAAAGACCCTTTTTTTTATTTCTATGTTTTACTGCATTATTTGACTCTTTCCTCTTTTTTCCTTTTGGTATTCTGCCTTCTGCTGGAACGATTTCTATTGGGTTAATCCCATTGTTGTAATTTATTTATAATTTTTACAAGGTTTTAGTATACGAATTGGGAGTTATATTACAATTATGGATATTATTCTAATTACAAATAAACCCAACTACAAGACTCGTTTGTGGTCATAAAAAAAGTTTAAAATAAAAAATAATTTGAGACAATTATGAAAAAGTGAGTGTAATTGCAATTAAAAATCTTGAATTTTAGTATTGAAATTTGAAACACACAAAAAAACTTAAATAATCAAATTTAAGTACAGTTCCTATCAGTGGTTTTCTCGGAAGTGTATGATGATAGCAGCTTTGGCTATTCCTCAACAACGTTGATCAACCCCGATGGAGTAATGTTTGTGATAGTTTCCACGTGTTAATATTGAAGATAAAATGGTTAAATTAATTTTAAATAAATTAAATTTTAAAGCTTATAATAAAGTTTAAGTCAGGTATTAATATTTTAAAAATTTTCAATGTTTTAAAAATATTTAAAATATTTTATCTTTTAAACGTTTCAAGGTTTTTTTAAATATTTTTAAAATATCAAGATTTTTTAAAAATATTTGTTAAAATATTAGAATTTCTTAATGTTTTAAACAGGATTTGACTTAAACTTTATTACAAATGCTAGATTTTAATTTAACTTTTTTTCTAATATTGAAAGATTCGGTCCCACAATTCACTGCTGTAATAAGAGTATTTACTATATAAGATTATGGCTTGTTTATGTCTAAGCAGTGAATATCTAATAATGTGTAAAGACTAACGTATTTTGTGTTAGCTTAATTATGAGGTAATAAACGAAATTAAAACGGTTTGCACAATTGTTAGAGTGCTCTTTGTTACCACAGTACAAGCTTATGGAGCTCGTAAAGACAAAGTCCCTCTAATTCTTACTCGAATATTGTCGATTCTCTTATTTTGTTCATTTGATATTGAAGCAAAATGTGATTGCGAGATGGGATTATTCACTTAAAATTCATCTTAAATGGATTAGATGAAAAATAGAAGAATACTAATGTTTAATAGCTAAATATAAAGGAAAGAGAACGCTTTTTGTGGGCATCTAGACCTAGAGTGGCGAATGAATTTGCATGGACTTTTGCTCTATATCCTGACAAGTTCCTGCATACCCAATATAGAAATGGATGTTTCACTCACATGTGCCCGCCGAACTTCTCTCTTGTCAGTTTTCATCACTTTTATGACACTTAACCTTATTGATTAATATTACCTCATGAGCTACTCGACACTTAATACTCTAGATTATCTACTGTGTCTTGCTTACATGTATTGAATGGTGCTTGCGGAACAATTCACGAGTTGTTAGTTGACTAATTGATTAATTGATATTTAGAAACAAATGATCTTTCTAATTTGGAATAATCAAAGCAGAGTAGAATGAGGCAAATGCCCTACCAATCAAGTCAGTTCTTTTTATAAATCGAACATCCATGATTCACGATTTAAGCAGTGTATTCCCGCCAGATTTGAACATATGTTTGCGATTCTTTGAATGACTAAAAATTTTCTAGCCAGTTAAAAACGAACTCAACCAAAGTATCTCATTATCAGTCAAATCTGCCTCAATCTAAATATATAGACTTTGTTTTTTTATTATAGATTTTATTAACAAACATAAACTTATTTGGTTAATATTTATATTAAAAAATAAAATTTTATTTAATTAAGATTTGTGTCTAATATGAAATAATTTTATTTTTTAAAATTAAAGTACTTTTATATACTTTAAAAATACATATTAATTAATAAATTATATCAATTATTCAATATAAAAAATTTTCTTTATAACATATGTTTTTAAAACATCAAAAAAATTCCTCATTTCTCTATTTCTTTTTATACTTTTCTGATTTTGTAAAAAAAATAAAATAGAATACGTTCAAATATAATTTTTCCTTTATTTTTTATTTTTAAAGCAAAATAGACAAAATAGAAATAGGAAATGATAGCAAACAAGTCCTTAGGAAATCAAGTAATTAGAAAAGAAATTGCCCACAGTTGATAATGGCATTTAATCATATAGGGTTGAATTTTTTCTCCAAAGACACTTCTTTGAAGTCTTTTCTTTTTCTAATATTGATCTAAAGTGGGATCTGGAAAAAGAAAAGGAGATTTTGATGTAATAGTTAAAGATGATTAACAAAATAAAAGTTCTTTTGGAATTAACATAAGTTTAAGTTATTTGTTACTTTCTATAGTAAATTCCTTTTGGGTGATTAGTCATTCTTCTATATTTTTTTATGCAACAACTAAAGGTAATCACAAAAATAAAGTATATTCTTTAAAATTAACATAAATTCCAGTTATTTGTTGCTTTCTTTGGTAAATTCTTTCTGTGTTCCTTCTAATGTGAAAAATTATATTTTTCTACGTTTTGAAAATAAGTTTTTTAAATAAAATTTTCTACATTGAATAAATGACATTAATTTTTAACTAATATATATTTTTAAAGTGTATAAAAGTGTTTTGATCTAACAATTTAAATTTATTTCATATTTGATTGACATCACTTAATTAATTTTTTTACCATAAATCTCATCTAAACAATTTTTTGTTTTTAGATTTTTATTATAGATATCAACTAAATAGGAAAAAATAAATTAAAATAAGAAATAGAAACAAAAATCATGAAAAAAAAACAGAAATGATACTAAACAACCTTCAAATAATTATAAATCAATATATCTATCAGCTTAATAGTCTTAGCTGACTAGTAACTTTTTTATTTTGTAAAATATTCACAAATATATATATATATATATATTCTAAGAAGATGAAGGTAAAAAGTATTATTATGACTATGACCAATAAATAATTGTTATATATTTATTAACAATCGTTTATTATAATATGTAACAATCATTTATTGGTCATAGTCATAATAATACTTTTTACCTTCATCTTCTTAGAATATTACAGGCAATTCACTTTGCCTAATCTTTCTATGATTTAGTGTTGTTCTAGCAAATATCTGTTCTGATACTATCTATACTTATTCAATAATAACTTTGTTTTAAATTTTAAAAAATTATATGTTTGAAAAATTTATGTATGAATTAATTATTAATATTTTAATATTATATACATTTTTTATTTCCTTTTTTTTTTATATGGGATTTAAAAAATACTTCTTATGTGAAATATCACATTCTGATATAATTCATAATTATATAACATAAAAATATCTTTTCACATTTGCATCAATTATTAAATTTAAAAAATAATACAAAAATGCTTCTATTGAAGAAAAGAAAAAAATCATTGCAATTTTGACAGTTATCAAAAATAAGAAAAAACTAAATTATAAACTATAAATAAAATTATTAAAATATTAACAAAAATTATGTACAATAAAAGAAAATTAATAAATGCATAAAAATATTGGGATAATAAATCTACTAGTGACGAACCTTTTGAAATTTTTTTTACTTTAATGTCTAACTTTTAAAGGTTTTAAAATTGATAACTAAGTTTTAAAATTCGTTTAACTTAGATACTTTGTTAATTTTGTATTGATGTAACTAACGAAAACTGACACGTAGATGTCTATGTGACAAAATGTAGACACGTGAATATCTAAATTTACAATCTAATTACTGAGCAACTTTTAAAAGTTTTTAATATAATGACTAAAATTTTTATATTTTTTTACTTTAACATTTAGTTACTAAAATTTTTCAATTTAGTAATCAATCTTTTAAAACTCATTTAAATCAAGTTAAAAAGGTTAATATAAATCTTTGAAATTTCAAAATCATTAATCAATTTTTTAATTTAAATAAATTATTATTGGTTTGACTTTCGATAAATTTTTGCTACATGAGCTAATAGAAGTTCAAGTTTATATATGTACATGATAAGTATGGATCTTTTATATACTTTGTCGTTTTGATAAATTTGAAATTTCATAAATTTATTTGATAATTTTGAAACTTTAACCAACTATAAGAAATTCTAATGAGCTTAACCTTTTAAAATATATATGAAAGAGAAATCTAAAGACATTATCTTCTTTTATACAATAAGATCAAATTAAATGTAATTATTTTTAATTTTTAATTAATAGAATAAATATTTATATTAATTCTTAAAATTCTTATATTCTAACTATTTATAACAGTTTTGTTGAATTAAGGGGTGTTCCAATCATTAATATTAATGATAACAAAATATGTAATATTAAGAACACATAAAATGTCAAACGCATATGCAAAACAAACTGTAATGCAAATCATACACTATAAACTCCATGTATTATGAAATGATTAAATGCTATTGCTCAAACTTTTTTTACTTATCACTCTCCTTAATATTAGTAAACACTCTCACCCTTTTTGATATCATCAAAAGAATAGACAAGATATCAAAAGTTAATCAAGTTGATGCCATAAATTAAACTTGATATCGATTGTTAATAAAAGCACTTGTTATTGAAAAGCTTCATAATCACTTATTATGAAAGAATACACAAGTTGTAGAAAATTAAAAAATATCGATTGTTATAAAAGTATTGAAAATATGTCAATTATTAAAATTCAACTCAATCATAATTTTGAAAAATCATCAATCAATTCTCAAATCTCTCATAAACGTGTAAAATATTTCCAAACTTACCTATCGCTCTTCCTAGACTCATGTAAATATCTCTTCTCTAAATTTATAAGTTAAAAACAAATTATTCTCATCCTAAACGTGTGTAACAATTGATTTTGGGAGCACAACCATATATAAAAATAAAACATCAAATCATAAGCTTTAATACCTATTATAAATGACACTACCCTTTAATAAAGCAACTAATATCACATAAATTTCTCCTCCTTTTTGAAATTATCAAAAAAATTATAAAAGGGTTGAAAAAGATGAAAGTTGTTATAAAAAGCCAATTTTATAAAGGAGATCACATCAAAGTTGGAAAAATATCATAAAAATACAAGACAAATTTGAAAAAGCATACATAAACATAGATCAAGAATGATGTTATGAAGTAAGCATTGATAAAAAGATCAAGATTGTGTTTCTGGTATGTAAGACTTGTTTTGATCTTATTAATACTTGTAGGGCTCAAGAATTTGCACGATCATTTTTCATTTAGGAGTTTTGTCAAGAATTTTAGAGTTTGTTTATTATGCATAATAGGATTTGATTTAGAGTTTCATATAGGTATAAAGTCTCATAATTAAGAGGAAATTATGTTAATTATTTTTAAGTATTCTTTTTAATTTGTAAAAGTGATTTGAAAAACTGTTTGAGATGTTTGAATGTGTTTGAGTTAAGTATTTGTGTGAAAAAAGTTTTAAGAATGTTTGTTAAAGTTTTGAAAACTTTGGAAAAGTTATAAAATTGTTTGAAATGAAAACTTTCACAAACAAAAACATATTTTGTGTTTAAGGTTATTTGAAATGTTTTGGTATCTAAAATAACTTGTGATAAGTTTTAGAACTTGTATGAATTGATTATAAAGTGAGAAGAAAGTTTCTGAGATGGTTAAGTAAGTTTAGAAAAGGTTTGAAAAGTTTTGGAAAGTGTTTGAAATGAAAATTTTGTATAAGTCAAGAAATATTTTGTGTTTGAATTTAATTGAAATGTTTTGGTATCTAAAACTAGTTTAGAGAAGTTTTAGAACTTGTATAAATTGGTTTTTAAAATGAAAAGAATAGTTAGGTGATGTTTGAGAAAGTTTAGAAATCTTTTTTAAAAGTTTTAAAGTTGTTTAAAATGAAAAAGTTCCACAACTAAGACATATTTTATATTTAAAATTGATTGAAATGTTTTGGTATTTAGAATCACTTGAAAAATGATTTAGGACTTGTATAAAGTGTTTTTTGAATGAAAAAAGTGACTTTGGAATGGATTAGAATTAGTTTTGAAATATAAATTTCAAATTTTACTTCAAATTGTATGAATCAAAATATTTTGAGTTCTTGAATTTAATTGACAGATCTTGATAACAAAAAAAAAAAGGAGAATATTTTTAAACTTGTGTGAGTCCAGAATTATGTATTCGGAAGTGTTTAATCAACTTTTGAAAGAATCCAAAGATAATCAACAACAATAGTTAATAGTGTCATTTAAGCTGCATGTTATAGTGTTATTTTGGACCATAACTATAGTTGATTAGGGAGAAAAATAGTGTCGTTTTTCTACTATCATTGTAGTCCAATTTTTTTAAATTTTATCAAAAATAAACAACGGTCTTCATCATTAAGTTTACATTATTAATATGTTATTAAGTAAGTATATTTATTATTTATTTATATTGAAATAAATAGAAATTATTTTTTCCATATTTGCAAAGAAGAGTTTTTATTTTTAGATTTTAACAAGTTATATTTATTCTTTAGTATTAAATTAATTATAATAAAATATATTCATTAAATTAAGTATATTATTTATGAAACGTAGATATTTTAAATAAATAATATTTTATAATTTAGAAAATAACTTCATTATTTTGTCATACCCATTATAAATTCTTAATTATTACAAATTAAATTATCTCATTGATTATATTTATGTTATCTTTTAAAGATATTAATAACTAATATCATAACTAATATGTAAAAAGATGAAAAGATAAAACTTATCTAATAGTTTTGTAGTTTTATATTAAATAATTAAATTTCTTAAGAGTTTATAATGAGATCATATATTGAATTTTTTCAGTGAAATAGTTTTAAATTTTTTGAAGGAATAATTGTTTTATATTTATATCCATTCTTTATTATAAATCAATAATATATGTTTAAATTTAAATGTATTGATAAAAGATATTTTGTGGTAATTATATATTTAATTTATAATATTTATTTATGAATTATTTCCTTTGTGTCAAAGACTTATCAACTCTAAAACTTAGATTTTAAAAAAAAGAAAAATCTAACATATAATTAAATATTTGTTAACTAAACTTAAAAATTGTTATACAATACTTCTTAATGAAATCTTAGTGTTTCTAATCACTTGTTAAAAGATGGGACAATAAATTAAATTTTTTTTAAAAATTAGTTATTATAAAACTTTTAAAAGATTCGTCATTAGATTGAAAAATTATAAATGTTGCTCAGTGGTTGATTTATACACATAGAAATTGACGTATATATATTTTGTCATATGAACGTCTACATGTTAGGTTTCATAAGTTACATAAGTAAAAAATTAATAAAGTATTTAAATTGAACAAAATTTATAAGATTATTCACTAAATTAATTTTTGTGAAATTATGCATTAAAATAAAAAAAATTCAAAAGACTAATCACTAATACGTTTATTATTTCAAAAATATTTTATACTCTGGTTTTAAATAATTCATTGAGCTTGCATAGCATAATAATTTATTGTTTTATATTCTATCCCAGCACGACTTATTAAAAAATACTTAATAGCTTACTTTCTTAGAAACTCTGTAACAAAATCAACAAACTAGTATGACTAACTATCAACAAATATGTCAAATTAGTTAGTATACAATGTTTGGTAGAAGTACCAAGCATCTTCAATATTGTCGTCGATTCTAAAAGTTCAATAGCAGGATCAAAAGAATGAAGTCCAACTTTTACTTTTTCACAAAACGAAAAAAGAAGCAGTCTTTACTTTAAATTTGTCATTTTTTAAAGTCACCAACATGAGAAGCACCTTTCAATCCTAATTTAAATGTGAAATTAAACAAGCAGGCTTTACATTTGTAATTTTTTTAAGTCACCAACATGAGAAGCGCCTTTTAATCCTAATTTAAATATGAGATTATTCAATTAACATATACATTCAATTATTATCTACAAATTAATTATGTCTTAATTTTCAACTGGTCAGTCTTCAATTGAGTGATACAGGAGATATCTCTCGTACTTTAATTGACAGAAAAAAAAACCAAGCTCTACTAATTGGACAGGGAATTATTGCATTATTAAGGCCTCGTTAAATGAATTATAAAACACTAAACTTGGAGCCGTTTGAGAAAGTTTTTGGTTGTGATTTTTGGATGTGGATGTTATATTTTTATATTGAATTTTGTGTATTTTTTATAGATTTTTGTGTTGTCTGTCTTGATTTTTGTGCTGTATTAAAATATTTTTTATAAATTTTTGTATTATCTATATTGATTTCTGTAATATTTTTTATTAATATTTATATTTAAAAAATCTAAAAATTAAATTCAAAAATCAAAACCGAACGAAACTGGTAAAAATCCAAAAAGTTACAAAGATTAACATTATGAAGATTGTACTGAACGGAAGATTGTTTGCACAGGAGGTTGTCGTTTTCTCAGTAAAAGAAGACAAATGCTAAGCGGCATCGGGTCTCACTTCTTCGATTAGTCACATCAGACACTGCACGCTTGTGGATCATCGCTGCCGTGCGATAGATTTTGTGGAATCCAGCCAAAGGTTTTCAAAGAATATATATTACGAGATAAAGCAAGTCGGGATTAAAAGGTTAATGTTATGAGCTTTTCTATAATGGAGTAAAGTTACCTTATCTCACTCAGTACAGTGGCTCATTTTAGTCTCTCTTTGTGGTCTAAAGTAACTATTCCTAACCCTTTTTCTCTTTAATTCATGCCCAATCTGAGACTATCGCTTAAGCAAAAGTTACCTTAACCTTATAAATTCATATAAAGTCCAAGGTTTAAGATCTCAGTCACAGGATAGGACAAGGGAAGAGCTTGCAATTTATATTATGTCTGTCCACGTAATTGCTTTAATTCCAGTCAACTCTTTGTGGGACACTTGTTTACAACTGAGACAACCTGTCTCCATAGCTGATTCTTCCTTGGTTACTGATAAGTATCGGCAATTATGCCTTATTTGGTATCTATTTTATTTTGATTTTCGTTTTTTTAAATACATAAATTTATAAAAATAATATAAAAATAAAAAATATTAATATAGTACAAAAATTTTAAAAATAAAAAAAAATTAATATAAATAACACATAAATTAATACACATACATAAAAATTAAAATTAAAAATAAAAATGAGAAATAATACCAAACGTACTAATACTTCACATATATAATTTATATATAAAAAAATTATATAATAACTCTTATTGATCACTTCTCATTACTCTCATTAATTTTTCTATAAAATTCATATAATTTTATGAATAGGATCTATACAATATTATTATTCAGTTTATATAACAATATAGATAAATTTTAAATTATTTATAATCTATAATTTTTGGATACATTATCATATAACTGTGTTATAATATTATATAAACTATATTTATAGAGATTGTATGAATTATATAAACAACTTGTATAGAGCCACCATGAATGGGCTAATTAAAGGGAATTGTATAGTTCAACCCTTCATATATATTTATACATATATAAACACCTGAATAAATTCATTTAGCAGTTAAGTAGATTTTGTTTATTATTTTATATAAAAAATTATTATTTCTTTCACAATTTTAAATTTAATACAAGTTTGATATCTTTACTATTTAATAAGGGACCTCATAACTTTTACAAGATGAGATAATTATACATGATCCTTATAACCAAAAAGTGACTGATAGACAACCATTAATAGTCAAGTTTTGACTCCTCTACTTTGAGTCTGTTCATTCTTTACCTTAGGGCTGCTAAA
>JAOXYD010000136.1:6217676-6237081 GCA_028565735.1 Pinacopodium congolense | reverse complement strand
AATGGTGTGAGTGAACAGTATCACACTAAATTTGGTGTGGCACTGTTCATTTCCTCCATTTTGATGTTTTTCTTCCAAAATAGAAATGCATTGGAAATGCCCTTAGATATTTGGAAGAGAAAGTTAATAAAAGTTTAAGAACTAATATGGTAACCTTAAAAACTCAGGAGTTAAATTAATAGCTTTCCTAATCACAACAGTGTCCAATATAATTATCCATTACGTTTTCAGAGAAGGGAGGCTGGACAGACAAAAGCTATTTGTATACAAAATAAGAGATACTCGTACATTTAAACTTCAAATTAGTTTCAACACAACTGAAACCACACTTTATCTTTTGTATTGATTTGCGGATGAAAAGCAATGTTCTAAAAATCGAATAGGAGATTAAATTGATTAGGTGAAAAGTTTAACTCGTATTAAATTATTATAGAATTGTTAGTGAATCAAAATAATATTTAGTCCAATTTAATTGTTAAGAGTTAACTAACCGACTTTATTATTTAATCAATCTGTTTATTATTATACCCATCAATTTTATCATTTAACAAACTGATTTTACCATTTAATCAGACAGTTTTACAAGTAATCAACCAGTTTATTATTGTAATCATCAATTTTATCATTTAACAGACTGATTTTACCGTTTAATCAGAAAAATTTACAATTTAATTGGCTGGTAAGCTATAAAGGTTTATATATATATATATATAACCGAGTCTCTTTACGGACGAATAAAATCATGATGGTAAGAACTAAAATGACTAGTCCAGCTTACTCCAGGAGGTATTGTCTTACAATTGCGAAAATGCTAGAAAGCTGCAACCGAAGAAAGCAAAACAGCAGACAGGACCTGGAGATGTCAGCTTCTAGCCCTAATTTAGCAACGAATGTTCAGCATTTTTTGCTGGCTAGGCCAACAAATTGGATCATCAACCAATTAGCGAACTATATGACAATTTAAGAGAGAAGATCAAATAGATAAATGATGTACAAGGTCACCAAGCTAAACGAACTCCAATAGTTTCAGCGACAAGAAACATCTTAATGATAAGACCAGAACTTACATCTTGCAAAATGAAACCAAAAATCAGGAAAAGAACAAAAATGATAGAATCAAATAAGAGCTTGTCCATCCAGTCACAATTGGAAGTAATTCTGCTACAGCCCACGAGACTGACAAATTTTCATGTTTCACATAACTGAAATTTGTCAATCAAGACAGAATTAACACTTGCAAGTTCTTGTTATTCAATACATAAATGTAACAGCAGAATAAAGTTCGCTCGAACATTCATTAGTATTTAGTACCTAAAACTACTTAAATACTGCTATGAATTTTCTTATTTATTACCTGCTTTGGCGTCCATTAACCTCCACATATACCAAGCCCCAACTGACCTGTAAGGTCTCCACTTCTCACAAATCTCCTCCATTTGCAAAGCCTGAGGCAAATCCTTAAGCCCATACAACGACTGCACTCCTTTTCTCACCCCCAAATCACCCACTGGTAACACATCTGGTCTATGTAGTGAAGATATCATAAACATGTGAACAGTCCAAACCCCTATTCCCTTCACCGCCGTCAAGCTGCTCAAAAGCTCATCATCACTCATTTCAAGTATCGATAAATCTGACAACAACTCACTTTTGTACTTCTCAGATAGATCATGCAAGTAGCTAGCTTTCCGACCCGAGACACCAATTTCTCGGAGCTGTTGTGCAGAAAGCGAGAGGACATTATCCGCGTTGACTCTTGACTCCCCGCCGCAGAGTGTGATGAATCGAGAGTAGATCGAAGTCGCGGCTTTGGTAGCGAGTTGCTGATAAAGAATGCTTTTTGCTAAGGATAGAAATGGTGGATCTCGAGAATCGTAGGTGGGTGCTTTATAGGTGTCGAGAAGAGTAGCGAGAAGAGGATCGTTGTTTCGAAGATGGCCAAGAGCGAGGTCGATCTCGCCTTTGACCGATAAGGTTTTAGCTACAGAGAGAGTGGAAGAGATGGTGACTATAGTGGTTTTAATGCAGGGGTTTTTGGTCGGAGCTTTCCTGATTTTGCGTGATCGGAATTGGATTTTGGAGGCGGAGGACTGTGAAGGAGAAGATGGGATGTTAATAAGTTGGTTATTGGATCGGGTCAAAGGTTTTCCCATTTTGAAATGTGGACGGTGAGGTTCCACCGGGAAGGCGTGGGCTATACCTTAAGAAGAAGGAAGACGAGGGACTAAGGTACAGAAGACGGAACAGTGGTTATAACGGCAACATTTCAAGGGTAACTTCTTTGACATGCATCCATACGGGCTTTAACTACCAATAGAATCCACACAACTATTTGCCGATTAGGCTATGGGCCTAAGCTCAAATCTGTATAACAGGAGAAAAAAAATCAATATGTAATGTTGCCTTACCGTTAAACTGGATTGTGGCGTTTGTTTTTAATTTTAGTTTTTTATTTTTTAAATATAAAAATTTTAAAAATAATATAAAATTTTAAAAATAACATACGAATATAGAATAAAAATTAAAAATTAATATATATAAATTAATATTAAAATATAAAAATCATAACTAAAAATTAAAATTAACAATAATACTAAATAACCCTTTAAAATATTAGTTTTATAGGTCTATTCTCCATTATGCCCTAATTTTTAAAATGTTTGGATATAATTTAATTTCTTAAAATTAATTCAAATCCAAAAAGTTTTAGCGTCACCTTTTTTATGCATGTCGTAGTTGATTGAAAAATCAAATTTTAGGATCTGTGATACTCATCCAAATTGGTCAACTATATCCTTCGTATAATCTAATTGAGCAAATCAAATAGGAAAGTTCAAAGCCTTTTGGCTTATTCTTTTTATTTCTATTTTATCCGTCGATTGGAGTTGCTATTTTAAAGAAGTTTTTGATTATATGACAATCACTTATGATCATATATAATTATTTCTCATATTTATATATAAAATTGTTATAAATGATCATAAGAAAATGGTCGTTTAATTTTCCCTTTTTTAAAAATAATTTAGAAGGAAGAAGTAACAACCCGACGTGGAACAAAAAATAATCTTTTCTTATGCCCTTATACTCTGAAAAATATGCTTTCCAACAACAAGTTTTGCACTTTACGTTATTAATTTTTGACAAGTAATCTGAAAGAAGACATACCCAAAATAAATGTGTCTACTGTTGTAGATATTAAGGGTTTGTTTGGTATAGTTAAAATTTTTAGTTTTGATTTTTAACACAAAAATTGATAAAGACAATACATTAATACAATATAGAAATCGAGAATAAAACATAAAAATTAATATAAATATATCAAAATCACAATTAAAAATTACAACCGACAACAATACTAAACGATTCTAAATGAGCAGGGTTTTGACAACCATACAACCGAATATAGATATATCATTTTAATTTAAAAGCATCGGTTTTTTATAGTAACTAATATCAGATATTCACGGTAAATTAGACCTCAAAATGATAAGTTTGACTTCACTTTTGTCAAACACATATTCATTTCTGCACATGCACTTCCAGATCTTAAAATTTTGGTCGTAACATTCTTCTGCATTTAAAAATATACATAAAAAGCTCGTAAGAGCTACCTTTTTGGGGTCCCAAACATTATAGCTCAGAAACAAAACACAAGTGAAGTTAAGTTGACACGTTGTCACCTAGTATATTAATACAGTTAAGTGGATATGTGTAAGTCGGCGACATACCTGGGCCTCGGACCCTGTCACACCTGTCTCATAGAAGATCATCAACACCTCTAAATTTAGGAAGTCCCGAGTCTCGTTCCCCGTATCGACCGCTCAAGATCATCCCAAGCACACAAACGCAGCACCATCTCGGTTTCTCCTTCCTCTGCATCTCCGAACTGCAATACTTCTTAGATTCATATCAGTTTCTGCATCTGTTTGGTGGTCTGTCGTTGATACTATACATATATATATACATAATAGAGCTTTGATCACCATGAGTTCCAGAGACGATAGCGAAGATGGAAGCATTAGAAAACCGTTTCTTCATACTGGAAGTTGGTATAGGATGAGTTCAAGACAAGGCAGTATGATGGGTTCCTCTGCTCAGATCATTCGTGACTCCATTTCCGTCGTCTTTTGTGTCCTCATCGTCGCTTTGGGTCCTATCCAATTCGGCTTCACCGTAAAAAACATCATCTTTCCTTCTTATTTTGACCTATAGTTACTGTTAGTTTTGTTTCTTAATCCATTTTGGGCTTGTGTTCGTGTAGTGTGGGTATTCTTCTCCTACACAGAAGGATATCGTCCGAGATCTTAATTTGACAGTCTCAGAGGTTTGACTTTTTGGCTTCTAATCGTTTCCAAAGGTTGTTTCTTTCTTGAAGGGTAGTCTTTTTGGTGACTAACTCGGTTTTTGGGGTGCAGTTTTCTGTGTTCGGTTCCTTGTCGAACGTGGGTGCTATGGTTGGTGCTATAGCTAGCGGTCAGATCGCAGAGTACATTGGTCGCAAGGGAGTATGTGAATTTTTGTCTCTTTTCTTTTCATTTTCTTAAAAGGGTTTGAATGAATGCAGCAGAAACTTCAAACCCCAGAAATTCTTGTTTTGGTGTTGCTGAACGTGGATGTTTAACTTTTGGAATAATCCTGATTTGCTGCATTGTTTTGTTGGATTGCAGTCACTAATGATCGCTGCAATTCCAAATATAATTGGTTGGCTCAGCATATCTTTTGCCAAAGTGAGTTATCACTGATGCGCAGTGGACCTATAATTGATAACTTGCGGTGTTTTTCAAGCCTACTTATTTAACTACTTGTTGCATTTGCAGGATTCTTCTTTTTTATTCATGGGAAGATTGCTGGAAGGTTTTGGTGTGGGTATAATCTCATACACGGTAATTTGAAGCTTACTACATCAGTTTTCTACTTCTCGTTATTGTGAAATTTAAACGACTGATAATTCTGGATTATCTATGTGTAGGTACCTGTCTATATAGCCGAGATATCACCTCAGAACATGAGAGGAAGCCTTGGATCAGTTAATCAGGTTGGGAATCCTCTCTGAATCATTCAAATTTCTTCTTCTATTACTGTGGTTTCTATTTGTAATGATGTCAGCAAATTGATTAGATCAATTTCTTTACTGACTAGCTCTCAGTTACTATTGGAATTATGCTGGCTTATTTATTGGGACTTTTTGTTAATTGGAGAGTGCTTGCAGTCTTAGGTAAGCCCTTATCTCTTTGGCCTTAGACTGTTGGAAATATATGAAATGCTGTTCAGGCAAATCTTTTCCATTAATTATGAATGAAATTGTAATCGCCTTGATAATTTCTTGGCCTGCCAGTGTATACACGTGAAGGGCTATCAAATTCCTCCCTAAGAGATCTTCATGCTAGATGGAAGCGGTTGCTTCATTTATATTGATTTCAGTAATCTATCAAATAGTTTCGTGACTTAATTGATGCTACATCACTCTGATTTCCAGGAATTGTACCCTGTACTGTATTGATACCTGGCTTATTTTTCATACCAGAGTCCCCTAGATGGCTGGTATGTTAATGTGCTCCATATTACATAGTATTCAATTTTCCATTTCATGTTTTCTTATCCTCTTTTCCTTCCTATTTTTTGGTGGTAAATTGTTCTGGGGGCAGGCGAAAATGGGACTGACGGAAGATTTTGAAACGTCTTTACAAGTATTACGGGGATTTGACACAGACATTTCTGCTGAAGTGAATGAAATCAAGGTATGTGGTTGAAGTTCTCTCTTTCTTTGCTTTGTGTAAACTTGTGCATCCTGTCCAGATTTTAATTAAGATGGTACATTCCACATACATTATTATTTTGTGGAATGAGTTCTACCATCAAACTCTAGGATCCATGCAGAAATGTTTCCTGTGAATCTTTAGATTTTGTTGATCATTGTATATTGTGGATTTACTGTTTTCAGAGATCAGTAGCATCATCAAGAAAAAGAACTACGATCCAGTTTGCTGATCTAAAAAGAAGAAGATTTTGGTACCCTTTGATGGTAGACTGATTTGTTTTGAAATTCCACTGGATTTCTATTGTAATTCTCTTTATGTTTGGACCAACTATGGCGATAAGAACATACGTGCTGTAGGTAGGAATTGGATTACTCGTGCTTCAGCAACTGAGTGGTATCAATGGAATTTTCTTCTATTCCAGTAAAATATTTGCAAATGCTGGTAAGGCAAACTTTTCCTTGACTTGGTTTCACTTATGAGATATGTTCAGGGAGATTATGCTGTTCACCATTTTCCTGTAGCTCTCCTATAGGTTTCAATGCCAACCCTGATATTCTTTATTCGACTCAGTATTGCAAAGAGCCAATCTAGCAGTTACTGGAAATTACTTTACTAGAAAAAGATTTGACTGGAACTTGACCTGTTCGTTTCCTCTACTTTCCTTTTGTGTGGACAAGTTGTAAAATATTTATCCAAATAATTGCTTTGAGGTTGATGTAGATAATTTCAGCAGATATGATTTTTTATTCTTGGATTGTGGTCAAGTGGATGGTCTTTGATGATTGATCAAATTTGACAGGGATTTCCTCAAGCGATCTTGCTACATTTGGACTTGGGGCTATTCAGGTAAGGTGAAGTGGTATCATTAATGTCATATTTCTTATTCTCTTGGGCATTAGTTAAGTGGCAAGTGTGTGAGGGTGAACTGTGGAAGTGGCAATCATGTCTCAGATACAAGAAGATGAAAAATTAAAATGCAAAAGAAGAGCAGTAATTCATGAACAGGAATTAATCAAAAGAAAGACTCGTCTAGCCATCTGATTTGAAGCTGGATCTTCTGTAGGTTCTTTTTACCGCTGGTGCTACGTGGTTGATGGATAAAGCTGGACGCAGGCTTCTTCTTATTGTGAGTTTATTGATGCAATATTGGTTAATTCAGTGGTGGAATGCAAATGTCATCTGCAGGAAGATCTCAAATTTTAGTCACTTTTGCAGGTGTCTACCTCTGGAGTTACTATTAGTTTGTTGCTTGTTGCGGTTGCCTTTTACTTCGAGGTCAGCAATAACTTCAATTCATATGCAAAATAATGATCTGGATGTTTATTCAATCTATCATCAATCAATTATACTCCATTTATCAGCACTGACTTGTAATGCTTTTGTATATTCCTTATTCAAATGTTAACAGAGTGTAGTGTCAAGAGATTCTCATTTATATGGCGTAATGGGGATACTGTCACTTGTTGGACTTGTGGTATGATAACCTGTACGCTTTGTGCTTGTGTTGTGTGCCTGTGCGTGTGCATTTGCACCCTTTGCTTGTAAAGAGCTTCTTAGTGAGACTGTGGAGCTACTTCCTTTTCAGGCTGTAGTAATTTTCTTCTCTGTGGGACTTGGAGCTATCCCCTGGATCATAATGTCTGAGGTATACACATATCTCGAAAGTTTTATTCATAAGGTTAAGATTTAAAAGAGGAGAGTAGATGATGTTTTCCAACAACGGAAAGTCATCAACTTCCATTGGTTTATTTAAAGTGCTCCATGTTTGTTCTGAATTGCACACTTTCAGATACTTCCCATCAATATTAAGAGTCTTGCAGGCAGTATAGCAACTTTAGCCAATTGGCTGTCATCCTGGTTGGTCACTATGACAGCAAACTTGCTCTTGAGTTGGAGCAGTACAGGTTCTGTCTCTTTGTCTTAAGCATACGTTTACAATTGGCTGCTATGCTTAAGAAAATCTCGTATCTTACTGATGGGACTGTTCTCTTTTTTTTTTTTTTTTAACAGGGACCTTCAGTATTTATACCATGGTGTCTGCTTTTACAGTCGTTTTTGTGTCTCTCTGGGTCCCTGAAACCAAAGGAAGAACTCTGGAAGAAATACAGGCGTCTTTCAGATGAAAGAGTTTGCCCAAGTATGTGAGATCCGGTCTCGATCAATGTCGTCAAGATTGCAAATTTCTTCCACTGTATGATTTTTGCATGCAACTTTGTGGTTTCGTTCTTAGAAAAACATAGGGATGTCGGGTGTTTGAAACAAAGAGAAAAGGAATAGAATTTCATTAGCAATTATTAAACAAACTTCTCCTCAAGACATTTTTCGAGTAGTGAAAAAGCACAAACAGAAGGGTAATTGATGGTAAGTGGTACTGCGGCAAAGTAAAAATAGTACATGAATGAAAGATGCTGGTCGCGTTTGTCAGTTTTGAGTTTCTCCGCCTTCGTGCAGGCAAGCAATGGACTTCTTCAAAAACCTATTGTAGGCACAGGGTCGTTCCAGGTGAACCAAATGACCTGCCTTCTTTATGCCTTGGAATGTTGCCTTCTCCCCTAGTTGCCTGTGGTTTCACAATCAAAACACGCTGGTTACTTGCTATAATACGATTAGTGCCAGGTACCACATTTAGTCTCAAAATTTTTTTTCAAGTTTCAACCTCCTAAGCAACTAATCTTCTGAAGAAATTGCTTAACACCTATGACTCAAGCGACCAAGATGGGAACTGTTTTTAAGTTGCAAGACATACTCTTTCATGTTCATTGCGTGCTCCAGCTTGAAGATTTGATCATCCTCACCCCATAGTAGATGTATTTTCTGCAATCCAGACCAGCTTTAGTAACAAAAGAAGGAAGAGCAAAATACATAAACATAGATCTACTTTGATGATTTACAAAAAGGGGGTCAATCTGTTTCAAGTTCACTAGCAAATAAATTAGTTCGAACGACGTTATTTGTACTTGCTAGCAGCTAGAAAGTTAAAACTGGCATACCTGAGAGAACTTAGGGATGGTGGGATCCTTGTTGCTGACCACTAGGCCTTCTAGGAGTTCTCCTCTTTCCTGCCTGTTGGTGTACATCACCTGCAGTTATTTGGATAGGAGAAAGTTGAAATTGGGAAAGGTAATTAGCTACTAGTTCTAAACTTCTAGTGCCGCTCCATGAGTCTATGCAATGTCCAGACATTTAAGACCTATTTTCACACAATTTAATGCACCGTGGAATCAGTTTCCAAGATACTGAAAAGGACCGGTCCAAGTGGGATTTAGTGTCTCGAGTCTCTGTGCTCTGGCCGTCTTGGGGAGGTGATTAGGTGAAAGGTGGTTGAACAACAACGAAAGTTGATAATTGTTGATGGTCCATGAGGGCCTATAATGACTTTACAGCATTTCATTCATTGCCTCCGCCTTCCAATCATCCCTAATAACTTTAATCATCAAGTTTTTACGTGTCCTTGTTATGTCAAAATATAAATTTTAGAAATCCTTCTTCTTACCAACGTATTCCAATTTGAACCTTAGAAAACAAAATTGTACTATTGCTTCTCTAAACCATCCATCAAAATCGAACCCCAGTGAAAGACAAGATCTTTTGGCATCAGGAAGAGGTGGTCCTATCTTGTGTTCATGCTTTCGTTTGCAGTAGATTTGACTTACCATAAAGCTTGCACGTAAAGAAGCTCACTATACAATGTTGTGAAACTAAATGTTGATAACAGCATGACGGATAAATAACTATTTGATAATAATTGCAGAATTATCATTTTGATTTTCTTTTTATGATAGACTGACAGAACATTCTGAACTTAATTGTATCTTCAAAATAAGGAAATCACTAACTAAATTTGCTTAGGAAGACAATTTTATTTGAAAACTAGAACTATGTATACTTTAAATCCAAATATGGATATTTATTCACTATTCTTTCCAAAATAAGAGGACTTTGAGTTGTGTGACATCTCCTCACAAATCGAAACATCCATAATATTTACAAATTTTAGAGAATCGCGTCTCTATCATGTCAAGACCAGGTTTGTCTAGTGGGATCAATTGTAATAGCTCACCACGCCTGTATCAAAGTAGGTAATGTTTTATGAATTCAGCATTTAGATGTGCCAAAAATGTTTAAGGTACAGTTCTATAAGCGCAGCACAATAGTCGACTTAGCTGGCCTTTTTCATGGGACAAACGACGACAAAATGTGAAAGATACGTGAAGTTGACAAGATGGGCCAAAACACTCTCGAAACTGTTGCAACTACTTTGCTTTCCTGGCAAGTTGTAACTCGTTGCAAGTTTTACACAATTCTTGCGTATTGCATGTAAGATATTCATTCCAACTTCACAAATTTCTCGTGTTTGAACTTGCAGATGTTCTTAAATTTTGCAGTATTTTAGGCAGCTAAGGACAGATTTTTGAAGTTTAAACATAATCAATGATAATGAAGTATCACGCCTTAATATGGAAATGGGAAAGGGATGAATTAAGTGAAAAAATGAAAACCTACCTCGAGAAAATCCTTGAAAAGCCGATTTGGGAACCAAAGCTTCTTGTAGGCGGCAACAGAAAGTAGAGCTTTGAGGCCTTTGACAGAACTAGGCAGCAAAAGCTCTGAAGAGGACTTGAACCCTAGTCTGTTTATGGTCTCCTCACTAATTGAATCTGTCATGGCAATGATCGAGCCTGACACGACCATGCCCTGAACAAAGTCAGGATACAACTCAGCCATCTTAAACACCACCATGCCGCCATAGCTGAACCCCACCACAACACACTTCTCCACTCCAAGTTTCCGTAGACCCTTCACCAAAGTTTCTGCTTGAAACGTGGGTGAGCGGTCAGATTTGTCGGTTATGGAGCCACCGAAGAAGAGAAGGTCAGGAACATAAAGAGAGTACTTCTTCGTCAAGCCACCAACTTGAAACTGCCACGTAATGATACCCTCTCCAGCAAAACCATGGACTAAGACTACCACTGGCTTTTCGGGTTTGGTTAAGATTGTGGTGTCCCCTTTTTGGCCTTTCTTGGGTTTCTTAATGGTTTCAACTGGAACCCAGAAGTTCATGACCGTGCCTGGCTCGGTCTCGACGGCGTGAGGCTTAACACCTGCCATTTTCATTAGGCCATTTATCAATGGCCTCTGAGCTGCAACTAGGTTCACCATCTCTATCGGCTCTGCACTTTCTTGGCTAGCTTGCTAATTCTATCAGTTTGTGCAAAGCTTGGGAATGAGCGTAAACGTTAAGATAAGGGGGTGTGTTTTTAAACAGCGAGAAAAAGTTGGTTTGGTGCCGGGTTGTTATCTGTTGTTATTGGCGAAGGCCTTCTTATGGAATTGAAAATTTGCAGGGAATTTTAAACAAACTTGGAAGCTATTGAAAACTATAGCATGCCTATACGAAAGAGGCCCACACCAAGACCGGGACTAATTCCATTTTTGTGTTCTCTGCACCATCTTATAAGTGAAAACAAATCATATAAGTTAATGGTAAGCCCCGTGAAACTATAGTTCTTTCGAAGTTTAAAGATTGTAAATTCAAATATTATTATTATTATATATATATATATATATATGGCCCAAACTAAGTCCATTTGATTCAATTTATTATTTCTTTTTTTATTTTTTAAATATAAAAATTAATATAAATTGTTATATTATGTATTTTTCTTATATTTTTTGTACATTCCATTTAGAAAATAATACAAAAATAAGTTGTACTGTTACATCGAGATGTATTGTAAGATTTTGGCTTGTAAAAGAAAAACATCACTACAATGAAAATTATTAAATTAAAAAGATATAATTACATAAGTTGACGTAATAAATTAAAATTACAAAATTCATGATTTTCTCTCACCCCTCCATTTAGTCTAACTTTATACATTTAATCTTATTTCATTGATTAAGTGTTTTTCTTATTATAAATATAAAACTAAAGATAGATAAATTTAATATATTTATTATAAAATTTAATTATATAAGAATTGATGAACTATTTGATGATTTTAAAATTTTATTTAAAATGATATCTAATGTTAATTTATACTAAAATTATATTGATATAAATTTTGATTAGATATTTGCAATTTAACTCTTAAAATACATAATAAATTGTAAATTATGTGTTTAAATACCAAAAACCAAACATTATAATGAAGATAAAATCAAATAATTGATAATAAATTCTGACATAGAATAAGCGTGCGGTTCTAATACAAAGTCTTTTAAAATTTTGTATTATTGAGGGCAATGCCGTAAGTTACTCGAAGCATATTTTAATGTAATAGATATTTAGTGCAAGAAGGTAGTCTGTCTAATAGACATTAACGTGTAGCTGAAAGAGGTATTGTTTTTCTCTCACTAAGATTCTTTTCTTTTGACGAGATCCTAACTGTACACTTGTAAATTAGCTTGTTAGATGGATTCGGCATAACCAATCATTTTAATATTGAGTCCAAAATAAAAATCAAAATTATTTGCAGATATCAAAGCTTTCTTGCACGAAACCGATGTCATCTCATCTAATCTCACATTGTACTTTACCATATAATTTGTACAACGTTGTTTGATTTGGTTTGATTTGGATCAACCGCACCACCTAACCAAGTATTTTGATCCCCTCAATGGCATTAGTTCGTCCAAGCTGGTAAAGCCATCTAGCTAATATGTCCGCACCAATTATTAATTATTTTAAACCTAAGCTCTACTATTTATCACATTTAGTAATACTCACCCTCCCTTTCATTTAGCAATTAATCCACTAATTTAAAATTATTTTATATGTGAACTCTTATTTCTTTCACTTGCCAAATATTTAAACTCTAATAGATTTTAAAAAAATTTGTCTTCCTAAAATCATGTGTTAAACTGACAAAAAGTTTGTTAACTAGTAATTTAAGTTAACTAAATCTGCTCTAATCACACCAAATAAATCCAACATCAAGTATCAACGTCAAGCAAGCTGACTATGAAAATACATGTTTTAAATTAGAAAAAAGGGCATCGTTCATAAATTAAAAAGAAAAAGAATTAACAAATAACCCAATTGTCATTATTCTAGGACTCCATCCTTCACAGCTTGGACTTGAAAACTTTATAGATTTCATTGCTTCTTTCAAAGCCTTCGCTATCCAAATCAATAGGTTGTTTGTTTTAGTATTCTAACAACATTTCGAGTTCTTTTAGCTCGTTACTATTTTCATGCCTTATAGTCTATAGAGTCTAGTATTTCTCGCCTAAAATAGGGTTTAATATATAATTTAAATGAGTCTACTACTTTATATATTTTTATTAACATTTTGTTAAGATTTAAGATTGAATAAATAAGTAATTATTTATTACGTAAAAATTTAAAAAAATTTGCTCATTTTGAGTAATTCTTCTTTATTTAAATTAGGTAGACAGTTTAATTGCATTGGAATTTCATTTTAGCAATAGGTTGATGTTTTAAGTTGACTTTGAATGTATATAAATTCAAATTAACTTTAAGGTTCATGACTTAATTTTTTATTATAATTTAAGGGAAATTAGGAAAACAAAAAAATTATAATTTTAAATACCATTTTAATATTTTGTATATATTCATTTTTAAATTTTAAAAGTTATACTAATTATGTATTTTCTATATATTTCTTCATGATCTAGATAGGTTTTCTTTTTCCATCCTGAAAAAATTAAAACAGCATTTATCTTTATCTTTATTTTTTATCTATTTTATAATTTTTATTATTTTTTATCATTTTCTTTCTTTTTAAACATGTGTTTAGACCTTTTTTTTCCCCTTTTATCTATTTCTTTAAAAGTGAGGGAGAAATCAAATTAATGCTTAAAAAACAAATTCTTGAACACGACATATGTATCTAAACCATTCATTTGTGTAGCATAAACAGGAATTTTATGTTAACTATTTATGTACAAGGAGTTCCAACTTAATTCGGACAAATTCTTTTTGTCTTATGGAGTGAAGAATTATGGTGAACGAGAGTATTCATCCTAAGTGATTGAATACTTGTAGGTGAAACTGGATTGGACCTAACATTAGTATGTGGTCTGGAACTGGATCAGTACCTCGTTGGATATTAGCTAAAAGAAACTTATCCTTAATCAGGCTAAGGTATGAGGCCTCGTTTGTTTCATTTGATTCCTGTTAGGCGCTGGACCTAATTAAGTCCTAATAAGAAAATTGGTGCTATACACGTCCAAATATGTTGTTCACTTTCTAATGAGATTGTTGCTTGTTTCATTTAATTAGGGTATGTCTGGATGCATTTCTAAACTTTTTTCTGATACATCAATAAGTTACTTCATTTCAATTTTTTTAGAATTGGTGCATATAAGTTTTATTCAAATATTGTTAGGAAGATAATTATCTGGAAAATATATGTGATATTTAAAACAAAAACAAAACCAGTTAATTAGCTTATATTAAAAGTGGTATTTATGAATATTAGAGAAAATATTTGAATTGTAAAGGGGAAAATGGCAAAACTTGAAAAGAGAACAGAAATTTAAGGGCGTGTTTAGTTTCACTTTAATTTTTAGTTTTCATTTCCTATTTTTTAAAATATAAAAATTGATTAAAAAAATATATTAATACAGCAAAAAAATTAAAAAAAACACAATACTTAATATAAAAATATAACAACCACAACAAAAAATTAAAACATATAACTCAACTAAACATACCCTTCACAATATCCGTATAGTATCAAACTCACAACAAATAGTGTATAATAATAAGGATTCTGAACTAGTAGTATCCTAGGACTTAATCAGCAATGAAATCTGTCTAATCTAATGCTACTGTAGTATTATTAATGTCAGCTATTTTAACTATCACTCCCATCACACTATATTAAAAAAAAAACTAAAACTAAAGCCGATCTGATGGAACGGGAAAACCAAAGAATCATGTCTTGAACCATTTGAAAAGTTGTGGTGTTTCGAAAACGTTGTGATGACAATTTCTTCATCGGCAAATGTTTCAAATCCAAGCATTCACTTCCCTGTCCTTAAAATTATCTGCTACGAGACAAGTACGTCACATGATGAGTACTGTACCTATCTGATCATTTGGATTTACTATCATATAAAGAACTATACGTTATTTAAAACCAGTCATAGAATCTAGTGGTCACAACATATATTTACTTCTTCCCATGACCACATGTAGACTGCAGTTGAAGAAAAACATAAGAATGAAAATGAAGAAAAGCCAAAATATGCAATTCCACGTGGAGAGGACCTGCAACTTCTGCTTATATACAGGTCAATCTGACGGTCAAATGAACACAGCTAAGCTGTGGGACAAAAACCATTCCCATGGTCTGAAACGTTACAGTTGTATAATTCAGAAACTGATTCTGACCATACAATGATATAACCGGACAATCAGTTGATTATCCCTTGCTTGTGAAACCAAGGAAAGTAAATAATGCTCTCAGGGTTATCAGATAAAACTTCAGTTCTCGATATAAATCAAATTGGAAAACAATAATATGGTGTATAGATTTGCATCATACATACTACATACGACCGATCGAACAGTGGAGGTAACATAAGCAACTGAAGTTTTCTTTCAGTTGGTATAACAGTGAAGGAAACTGAGAGAAAGTGACCCCCGGACATATTTCTTATAAGAAACCATAAAATGAAAAAGGTTAAAGAAACTTAAAGAAAAACAAACTAAGAACATAGAATCATCCAGTTTCACTCCACCTAGGGAAGACTGGAGATAAGGAAAGAAATGGAAATGAAAGAAAAATAACCAAACTAAACAGTAAATTAGGAAGAAAAAGGAATTTGATGAGACTAGGTAATAACCATCACTATCACCAATATCTTCAACTTCATCTTCGTTTTATATGCATTCAATGCATTTATGATCTTGACCGTCCTTTTTCTTTTCTTAATCCTCTTTTCGCTGCTTTATTTGAAGTTCATTTTATGTCGTAAAGTCGTGGACAAGACCTGGCCTGTCTGTAACGTTGAGCCTCCAAGAAAGGAATGGAATGCCTGTATCAGAGTCTATGTCACTGCCTTCTATGAACCTAAATTCATTTGTTGGAGAGAAGCATGGCATTTTCTGGGTCGGGACCCATGAATTGTTCTGATAAGCATCGTAAGGATCAACTGTTCCTGATGCTGTCGCATTTGCAGCTGTGGCTCTTCTCTCTTCCTTTTTGAACCGAATTCCGCATGCATTGCAAAGTGACTGCAGGCAGGAAAAAACTTAGTCACACAATTGCACAACGTGCGGCATAATGTTTAATTCTTTCAGACGATCACAAAACAAATCCAGAAAGAAAAAAGAAAAACCAATAGGATGATCGATAATACCTTGGGGCCTCTTGGGCCGTTTCTCCAAAGAGGGGTAGAAGTAGTGTCGCAGCTGGCACAGCGGCGAGCGAGGAGGGGATCATTATTAGCGAAGCTGTTATTGCCTGCACCATTGTTTGCACGACTCGTCCTGTGGGCTTGAGAAGTGTAAGGTGTGTTCTTATTCTGCAATATATCCCAGCAGAAGTTGGACATGCAAGATTTAGGCCGGCGTTCCTGTCGCATACTTTTCTCGTCGTCTTCGCTTAGACGTGTCGATGGGGTTCCTAACGAGAGAGTGCAATCAACAGACGACGGAGAAGAGGAAGTGAAATGGTACATGTCTGTTTCGTCGCAAGATTTGTGGTACTGGTTCGGCATAGAAAATAGCATGGAGAAGGAGTTGTTTTGGCTATGGAGCATACCACATGAACACTGTCCCACCATGTTCCCTTGAGAGCTACTGCACCTATGCATCATTAATATCTTAATTTCTGTACTCGACTTTAGTAAACAAAGCGCCTCTAGGCCACAAAAGATCAAACGGGTCGGTGAGAGAAGAATGCAACCAATAACGAATTAAAGAAGAAAGGAAACTTGAGAAGGCTGTACAAAGGGAGAAGTGGAGGTGAGTTTATGGTTAAAGGGTTGTCGCAAAGAGTACGAGCCAAGTAGTAAGAACCCACAACGAGTTGCAATAATATAGAGTTTGAATATAAGAGGACTTGGAGAAGAGAGCTGATAGTACAATATCGATAGAGAGAGTGTGTGTGAGCGAAGAGAAGTATTGTCTGGTAGCTTTATAAGCTAATAAAATGGCGAAATACCAGTCAGCACCCTGCGGTACACGTTGTCCTGAAGTGTCAATACAGAGATTTACATAATACGTATATACTAAAAAGAGGGTTATAAAGACACATAGGTGGACCCAGATTGATGCTGCAGAGATCAAAGATAAAGGGGCAACACCTCGTATGTATACTCTCCAAAATGGAGTCTCACTATAAAGTGAGTCAGCTAGTCAGGAGGAGACAGTGAGCGTTAGTGATAGGCTGATGTGCAAGTGCGTAAGGCAGAGTATAGGTATTGTTTGTAACTCGTGGATGCTAGATAATATTATAATTCAAGTTTCATCTCATTTTTTGGTATCATTAAGGAGATAATGACTAATTATAAAATAAGAAAAGAAAATAAGAGTTAATGAATCAAGATGGAAGCTTTTCATCTTAAAGATTAAGTTTGATTTTTTATATGATAAAATGTATAGATATTATCTTTTAAATGTATAATGATTCATATTTTAAATAGGTTATTTAATAAATTAAAAACTCATAATTAAATAACTAAATTTGTTTAATTGATATTTTTGATTAATTATTTTTAAAATTGTAAATGAATTATAAATTTTTTTACTGAACTTACAACTTACTAAATTAAGAGACTTTTAAAAACTTTATTATGTTAGTTTAACCACCCTTCAAGAATATGAAATTTGAATTTTTATAATTACATTTACAAATTATAACACTTCTATCAACTCTCTTGGCTACTAATAAAAATGTATTCACACACATGTTCCACTAAAGCTAAATTTGTAGGTAAGCTATTTAATTGCAATAAGAAGTTGTTATATCAAGTAACAAAAATAATTAACCTAATATTATTCTACGTTGGGTGTAAATGATTAGTTTCACTCCCAATAAAATAAAATAATAAGCGAAAAGTTTAGAGTATATTTGATATTATTGTAATTTCTTGTTTTTTTAAATATAGATATTGAAAATAATAGTATAAAAATAAAAAAATACTATATTAATATACTAATTTTTAGTAAAGGAATAAAATAAGAATAATATTAACAGTACAAAATTGTTTTTTTAATGAGATTGATAATAATATTGATGTATATGAAAAATGATTAAGGACTCATAGTACGTGTTTCTGATAAAATTATGAACTAGATCTGGAGGTACATACGAAAATACAAAGAAGTAAAAAAGAAAAGGAAAAAGGAATGGCTTGGGGGGAGGGTGGTCATTTGGTAGTCATAGGAGGCCACGTGACCAGAGGGAACAGTCTTCCATGGACATGCCTACTCCGATCACGAGGAGCACCCCTTCCCTCGACCCCCTCCCTATCGCCATTACTTACTTGCTCAATATTATTATTTTATTTATTAGACTCATTACCACAAATACCGTCAAACCAAACCTCACTCTGCCTCTGCCACTGTCAGCCTCCCAAGGAAAATGGAATAGTTTCCCATTCCCCACTCCCCCACTCTCCTCTTGTTTCGTCAACCACACGCTCCAAAAAGAACCAGTATTGAAATTCGTATGATGCTTAATCTCACATCGGAAATGGGCTTCTTTTGCTGGTAGAAAGTTGGAACCCTCACATCAACTTTATAAAACTTGAACTGTAATATCAAGGATGACTCAACGGGAAAAAAAATATATATATATATTTTTTTTTTAACTTCCAAAAGTTTCATTATAACAATATACTGATTAATTAAATCACTTTTTAACTCTTGATAACATTAAAAAATACTTATTGTATATATGGTTATTTATAGGATCCTTAGAATATTTGAAACATTAGTTAGGTAATGAATAGTTGGTAATTTTTAGTTATTGTCACTTATAAACAAAAATATTTAAAGAAAGTAAGTTAATACGGTTTTTATATTAACTTTTACTAAAATAAAATATTAATAACTACTGAACTGAGTGCATAATTTTATTTATATTTAATTTCAATTAAGAAAGATATTTTATTAAAATATTTATTTAGCCATCCTTACTTTTTCACTTAACGATTTATAATTTTTAGAATTCCAAAACGGTTCCTTAAATGCTAAGACATGAATAAGCATAATTAATCTTGAAACCACTCAAATTTGTGATATAACACCTACTTCGAGGCGCTTTTAACTTTTTTTCCGTATTATTAAAAAATATTTTTAAAAGGACTTGGAGGTGCGTAGCGTTGTTGTATCTTCTATCATTTAAATTAAAATGTATATTTAGTTGGGTTGTAAATTTTAATTTCTTATTATGATTGTTATATTTTTTATTGAGTATTATAATTTTTAAAAAAACTGGGAGGAGGGTCGTGGGGTTGTTGTATCTTCCATCATTCAAATTGAAGATTATATTTAATTGGGTTGTGAGTTTTAATTTTTTATTGTGATTGAATATTATATTTTTTTTCGATTTTTATATTGTATTAATTTGTTTTTTTTTAATAATTTATGTGTTTAAAAAAATTAAAAATAAAAATAAAACTAAACAAGTCCTAAACGTGCAATCGAGGACATGAAGAACATT
>JAOXYD010000136.1:6198332-6217576 GCA_028565735.1 Pinacopodium congolense | reverse complement strand
GTTTTATTAGTTTTTGTGATATTTTTTAAATTTCTTTGCTGTATTAATATGTTATTTTTTTTCAGTTTCTGTACTATTTTTATTAGTTTCTGTGTTTTAAAAAATAAGAAACGAAAACCAAAAACAAAAGTTTAACCAAACAAGGCCTTAGTTTTCCTCTTTCATAAGAGAGACGAAGCATGCAGTTTTCTTCTCCTAAGCTTTTTCTTTTAATTTCTTTTAATAAGAAAAACAAATCATAAAAGTTCATATAAGAAAGTTATCTTTAAATTAAATATATCCAAACCTATTTAAAGACATACATACTAAATATTTTTATTTATAAATTTAATTAATATTATTATAAATATTTTAAAAAAAATTATGCGAGATTAACTAATTGCTTGTAAATTTATTTTAAAAAATGAAAGTATATTGATATAATATAATATAATACTCATTTACTAATAATTAATTATTATTTTATTTTAAATATGTATGAATTTAAAGTATAATAATTTAAATTTTTATTATTTTATATCGGTTCAATAATAGTTTTATAACAGTTTGATACTAGGTAAACTTTTAAACTTTAAATCTCTCTCTTTATTAATTCAATATTCAGTCTAATTTTGAAAATATTGGTTGTATCAAATATTGTTGGATTTGTAAGGGACGGAAATTTAGGTTTATTAAAATTTGAATATACTGAAATTTTGATTTTGAATAACTAATATCCTGGATCTAATTGATAGATGATAATCACATCATCTAATGTTTAGTTTAGCTTTTATGTTTGGTTTTGGTTTTCTGTTTTTCTAAACACAAAAATCAATAAAGAAAATACACTAATACAGCACAAAAATCGATAAAGAAAACACAATTATCAATACAAAAATACAACAATCATAACACAAAATCACAACCCACAACCCAACTAAGCATCCCCTAAATATGGGATTGAATCTGCGTTTATGAGTTAGTGTTGGTTAATGCTTTTCACTAGAGAAATTTAAAATTAAAAAAAACTGCATAACAAGCTAAAAGGGGCAGATCAGTAGTGAATCACAGTTGCTAGCGTGCCATTACCGATGTTTAGTGGCAATGCTAATGACGAGTTTCACCATTGGTGTCATAGCTTGTAGTGGTCTTGGCAATCTACTGATCGTCAGTGAGCTAAAGGCTTAGAGAAGAGGACAGGCGATGGAGAGAGTAGTGCACGCAGGTGGACAATAGGGCGTGACAAAGAGAGTACAAATCAAGGGGGAAAAAAAAAACAAAGTCGGGGGAGGAAGCCCATGCGCTTTACAAAAGGAGGTAACGCAAGAGGTTAATGTTAAGCCCGCGCCAATCAGAGCCCACACTGCATAGGGTAGCAGCCCATCCTCATCCTTTTTTTATTTTAAGTCATTTGATTGTAATCTAATTATTTTCTTAATTAGATTAAAATTAAATTAACTTAGTCTATTTATAAATTTAGAAAAAATTTCTAATTGTTTGAAAATTTTTCAAAATATTATATTTATTAAAAAAATATGTGATATTTAATTTAATTTTTCAAATTAATAATTAGAATTAAGCATAATATAAAAGGCTCTTTTTTATGATTAGATTATATTAGATATAATTAATATAATGATATAAGATCTAAAAAGAGTTTAACTCCCTCATTACCATATTAAATACATATTTAAAACATGATTATTACCTTTCATTATTATAGGATTAAACTATAGTTATATTTATTGTTAAGAATGTAGAGCAAACTTTAACAAAAAAAGTTTAATCTTATAATAATATGACCTATTTAACTAAATTTTTATGATTTAGATGAGCAAATTCATAATTGTACGAATTTAGAGGTAAAGTTAAAAATAACATATAAAATATATTTTGATAAATAATTGTCACCTAATGGATTTAAGAGTTAATTGAAATATAATTAACAAAAATTTTATATACTTAATTTTAATTTGGTTGCTTTATTGCGCAATTGCAAAATTAATTAAATTATAATGAGATCCTACCTTACTAGAAAATTACATGATAATTTTTTAATTAATAGTGGGAATTAATAATTTATTTAAAATAGTTAGAGTAATAAAATATTTCATTAAGGTCTTTAATTTATTTGATTTTTATGGTATAAACTAATACATTTTTTCATATTTTAATATTTAGAAAATGAGTACGAATTTATCTTTAAAGAATATCTTGGATGGTAATAAATTGGTTGGATCCAACTACTTAGATGGGTTATATAACTTGAGAATTATTATTAAGAAAAAGAATAAGTTATATGTTCTTGGCAATCAAATCCCACCTAAGCCTAATTCAGATGTAGTAGATGATATTTGGGAAAAAATATCAATGTCATATAAATGACAATGAGCAAGTTGCAAATTTGATGTTATGTAGCATGCCTTATGAACTTTAGCAGTCGCATGAGAGTATAGATGCTAGATCTATGATAATGCATCTTCAACAGTTGTTAAGTACACAAGAGTTAAATGGAAATACTCTACACTTCTTAAGCATTGTAACAATGCTAAATAGCATTAGGATCTTTAGAAGAGTTATATATACTAAAAATATTTAGTTATATTGAAAAATTAAGTTAGTTGGGTTGTATCATGAGTCACGAATTGACCATTAATTTATTTCTCTAGTCTATCAGTTTAAACTTTTATAAATTCATTATAATCTTTCACATTAACTAAAAGAATATTATTAAAACTATTGAACATGCTCAATATTATAGAAGGATGCCTTTAAAAGGAATTTAGTTTTGTTCTTGTTATTAGCTTTTCAAACAGAAAGAGTAAGACTCATATTAAGAATAAGAACAAAAAATAAAAGGCTTATGCTAAAGTAGCAAAGCCAGCAGATAGTGTTAAAAAGATGAATGATAAAGTTTTTTGTTTTTATTATGGATTAACAGACCCTAGAAAAGGAACTGCAAACCTTATCTTACTAGCTTAATAAAAAAGAAGCTAAAGATAGGTTCATCTTCAAGTATGTTAATGATTAAGATCAATCTTTTTCCTTATATTCCACAATTTTAGTTATTAGATGTCTTCCTTTCATCAAACATTTGTAACAATTATAAAGGTACTAACAAAGAGTAGAACAACGAAAAAAGACGAAATGGAGTTACAAATTGTTAATAGAGTAAAAGTTGCTACTTTGGTTGTAGGAACTTATAGTTTAATTTTACATTTTGACCTTGTATTAAAACTTAATAATTGTTATTATATCCTAGTTATTACTAGGAACATCATTTCTATTATTTGTTTAAAGGTGAATGATTTATCTTTATGATTAAGAATAAAAATTGTTCTTTTTATAAAGATGATGTTTATTATAATTTTGAATTACTTACAAATGGTTTGTATAAATTAAATCTCAAAGGGTCAGTCTTCAACATAAATAGTGAGGAAAAAAATTAAGTAACCAAAATTACATTATTTGTGACATTGTAGATTAAGTTTTATTAATGTAATTAGAATCACAAGGTTACATAAAGAATGATATTTGGGTCCTCTTGATTATGAATCATATAAAACTTACATGTCTTATTTGTTAAGCAAGATGACCAAACTACCTTTTACTGAGTAGGGGCAATATATCAATAAGATATTATAGCGTATATATTTAGATATATGTGATCTTATGACTACTTGAGTTAGATGTAGATATACCTATTTTATTACATTTATATATGATCATTCTAGATATACGTATACGTATTTAATGAAATAAAAATCTAAATCATTAAAAAAGTTTAAAGAATTTAGACTTAAGGCTAAGAAACAAATTGATATGAGTATTAAGACACATAGATTTGATTAAAGTGACGAGTATTTAGACAATGAGTTTCTTGGTTATTTAAAATAGAATGAGATTCTCTCATAATGAACTCTTCTTAAAACTTTACAATATAATAAAGTGTATGAGAGTAAAAACTGTACTTTATTAAATGTGGTACGTTTTATGATAAGTTAAGAAGATCTTCATATTGCCTTTTAGGAGTACGCTTTTAAAACTACGACTTACCCTTTAAATAGATTTTCAACCAAATTAATCAACAAAACTCTATGTAAGATGCAAACTGATAGTTTGAAATTTATCAAATATGCTGGGAATTAAATTGATTCCTCGATTAGAAAATTACCTAACTTGCATATCACTTAACATGGTTGAACCAATCCTCTGATGCATATGTCTCCCACTAAGAAGACTCGTAATAACATCATGCACATGCAAGACCTTCAACATCAACGACCAAGTAATGTCAATCACCAATAGCTACCTATAAATGGGAAAAAAAGAGAAGAAATTTAATAAGCCATCAACTTGACTTTAAGTAAAGTCCATTTTTATCTAAAGGAACATGGATTGTTAATTACCATATCAAGCAATCATTTATTAAGGAAGGGTACCTGAACAATTTTAATGTTGGCAAGAGTCTTAACTTCATTAGGAAGCTTCTCAGCCTTAGCCTTAGGTGGGTGGCTAAGTGTCCTCATTTGATTCCAACTTCATGTAAACAACTACTTAAACACAAAAATCCAAACTTTGAAGACACTCAACAAAAGGTTGTCTTTTTGATCACATTGAGATAAAAAGTTACAAGTAGCAATAACTGAAAAAATGCCTTTGGCTGATTATTTTGAGAAGCCACTAAGATGAACGTGCCATTTTATTCTATACCCCTCGTACACCTGAAAAAAAAAAAGGTTTTTGTAAGAAATAATGGCCACTGACTCCATAATAACATAGTGAAACATAAGAACAGAAGCCGATTGAATAAATTTAATTTAAGTGGAAAACCAAAATTGCAATAAAATGCATACCTCTTTCATTGGAAACATTTATAGTTGAGTGCACATATGGTAGTTGCTTCTGCTAGTGCATCATATTTACATTATCAACTATTATCGTATCTTATTATTCAATTAAACCACAAGCAGATTCCTAACATTCACAAGAATTTGAGGCTTCCAATTAAGATACTTATCTTAACAATGTATTGTGCAAAAATTTCTTTGATATAAACATTTACATAACAGATTGACATGAGAATCAATCATCAGTCAGAGTAATCAATGTACATAAGACATGTTGATGACATGTTGACAAAAAAAACATGTCATACCTTTCCAGCTTAACAAAAACCAAAAGATAACTTGTTGAACATATGCAACATTCTTTAAGACATGTCATACTGTTTCAGTTTAACAGAATACAAAAAAATAAAAAAAAAACTTGTATTACATATATAACCTACTTTAAGTCCCAATGTTATGTCCTTCTTGTGATGAGTTCATTACAAAATTTTTCTGGGACGAGAATGACATCTCCACCTGCAAGAACAAGTAAACAAAATCTAACATAATTGTTATAGCCTGCGATTTATATATTAAAAAGTTGACATTAAAACTTGCTTAGAGCTGCTTCTATGATGAACTCCAAAAGATCCCTTCTTGTATGTTCTTGAGTTGTGGCTGATCCTTTTGCATTTTTTGCATGTGATATGGCCACCAACTTTTGATGGAATAACTTTTATCACTTCATTAATTTCATTCCACCTTTTTTTTTCTTTGGGAGTCCTAGTCTTCTCTTAAATACTAGAGGTTTGATGGAAGAGCCATGTTCCTCACCTGGTGTAGGCTAAAAATATTCACCTGGAACTGGGTTAATGACCTTTCAGTAGCAACGCATATAAGAGTCCCTACTATAGTACTCATGCATATACTACTCCAAATCACCTCTCTCCATAAATATTGTTGAGATGGCATGATTGTTAGGGGTCCCAGTTAAATCCCACCGCGAACAAGTACACTCCTTTTTTCTTAAGTTGACTACTTGATGATCATAGCTATAATGTTGTATTTTAAACTTTCCATCTTTAACAAATTGAGCCAAATAATTGGTTACTTCCTTCTTATTCCTCTTTAGCTTATATGATATGTTGGGATAAATGTTGTTGTTGAATGTTGTATTGCCTTCCCTTTTTCTGAATAATCGCTTTATAATTGCTCTCCTTATTACCTCTAAGTAAGTAAGTATTGGTTTATCTCTCACATTTCTTATGAAGGCATTGAAGACCTCTGCAGTGTTGTTTGATAATATGTCACACGTTGATTTCTAGTCAAAGGCATGCCGACACCATCTGCTTTCAGGTATCTTATCCAATCACATATATGCCTCAATATGGACATCCCTTAACCTACACATTTCCTTCTCAAAGTCTCCACGAGTACAGGCCGAAGCAATTCTCCACATGTTGTTTGATCTCATTGGAAACTTTAAATGCTTGTTGCCAATTTGACCAAAGATATCTGATATAAAATCTATGCTCATATTGACTCAATTCTTGCTTAAACAACTCTTCCAGTCCCTACACATGCATAAAAAGGCATAGTAATATAATGAGCACAACTTTCATATTAAGTTCAAATGTCAAATTCTAAGGAATTTACCTTTTGCCACTTATAAACACATATAAGTGATCAGTGCCTATGTCCTCTAGTAGACAATAAAGAAACCATTTTCAATTTTGTTTATTCTCCGCTCTGACTACAGCGCATGCTAAAGGATAAATGTTATCATTTGGATCCTTACCAATGGTTGTTAATAATTGCCCTTCATAACTTATCTTCAAATGAAATCCATCAATACAAATAACTGGTCTATAACCACTCACAAAATCGGTCTTCACTTGTTCTAAACACATATAGCATGAATCAAAAACTCCTTCAGGTGCCCTAATATAAAGTGAACTTTCTCTATTACTTTCTATAATAGCCAAGAAGTACTCCCGTAGTTTATCATATTGGGAACTCTCGTCTCCTCGGAGTAAATACAATGCATACTTCATAGCTTTATATGCCTTCATGTACGATATATCAAGTTAATAATCTCTCAGGAATACACCTTTCAACCCTTCAACATTCTAACTAAGACTATCTCTAAAGTGTGCCATATATTTCTTGGCAATCCACTTTAAGTCAGTTCTGTTACTATCTTATGTTCTACCATAGTTATGTTTATCTTGGAATGTCTTTATTTGAAATGCATGACCATCTTATGTCTTACTTGCATTTATCCTCCAACCACACTTGCCTTTACTTTCAGTTGTAACTCTTGAATTTTCATTTTTATAAACATATATTTAAACATCAACTGAACACTCACCTTTAACAATGCATTCCTAAATGTCTCAACTGAGTTAAATAGCATACCCTATCTCAAACAGATTTCACCTCCCTTCAAACTTGAGGCATTGAAACGTGGGGACTTTGGCCTCCTATTTCCATCACCTGAATTCCCATCAACACTATCCATCTCATCATCATCCACTTTAATCTCACCGTCTCCCAAGTTGATCTTTTGTGATCCTGGTAACTAATCACTCATATTGGGCAAACCAATATGGCAATATCTAGCTCGTATTCGAATATTTCCAATCCAACCTCATTATTGGATTGATCCTATTACATTCGAATGATTCCTCTGTATTATACTATGTATTAGACTCAGCTTCATCATTTACAGGCTCTTTCTCAGCCTCATAAGCTACATGCTCTTTCTTACTCACATCATGTATAAGCTCTTTCTCAGCTACATCATCTACAATTTCTTTCTCACCTTTATCATCTATAGCAACAAAAGCAACATCGGCTACATCCGAAGTAATTGATAACTTCATATACTTATCCTCATCCTAAAACACTTAAGTTGTCTTCAATCCTCTTTTTTCTATTGACTTATCAACATCCTCACATCATTATCATTTCACATCGGCCTCAATCCATTTTAAAAGGATTCATGTGGGAATTTATACATAAATTCTCACACTTCTTTGTATCCTAGCCTCTTTACATTTAGCATGAAGTCAATCGTAGTGATATAATCCACTTCTTCTCTAAAGCAATTCATTTTTCTGCCTTTATCGCATGTATGATGTAAACATGTATTTTCTACCATAATTACATTCAAACTTTTTTTTTTTCATTATTTATCAAAAAAAACTTTATTCTACCACGAAACTATTATCCCTCGTACATCATAAAGGAAAAGTATTGCAGAGGACATAATAAAAAGAAAATAACATTAAAGGCCACAAAAAAAGAAAATAACAGCATATGACGGGAAAAAAGAAAACAATAGCAATGGACACAATAAATTAAAAAACTGTAGAGTATAGAAAAATAAAACAATTGCAGAGGAAATATAAAATTAAATGAATTGCAGCGTACGGAAAAAAAAGAAAACAATAGCAAAGGACACAATAAAGAAAACAACAGTAGAGGACAGAAGAAGGAAAAGAATTGCATAAGAGATACAAAACTAAAACAATTACAGAGTATATAGAAAAAATGTATTGAAGAAGGAATTTCATATACAAATACAAAGTTCACTGTAATCACAATCCAAACTAAATAAAAGAGTTATTATGTAAATACAAGCCATACACTTACTATTTTCAACTGGTGATTGTAAGGTCAAATAAATGGAGTAGTTACCCATTACCTCGACATATATGTTAAGTGTGACTTAAAAATAAATTCTTACGTACAACTAATAGCGTACATAATAACTTGATAAATCACTTAACAAGCATTTTACTAGGTCACTCACCTCTGGCAGATTTTGATTTCATAACTTTCCAAGAAAAACAACTGACTATTTCTACTTCTATTATATAAGACTTCTATATTTTGTCTTCAATCAAATTTCTACAGTTCATAGAAGAAAGTCTTATTTTCATCTTTTTCAACTTTCTACACAATATCCATAAAAAATTTCCTTAGAACATGGATAATGTAATTATTGCTAATGTGGACACAGTGACAAAACTTTTAGAGAACTTCAAAGTCAAAATTGTAGCTTTAATATGTTGAATTTATTTTCATCTATTACATTACTATTAAGAGAATGCAATTATGGTCATTGAACTAATGTATATACTTTTCTAATCCCTAAATAAATAAAGATGCTTATTTGCATTTAAATTATAAGGAATGAAACAACAACAAGGAGAAAAGCGAAGAGATCAAATAAGGTAAAGTACAAATTACAGACTGAGGAAGAATATATACATACGTATATATATATATATAATTACACACATAACACCCTATTCATAAGCTTTAATCAAAATTGACAGAATATTTTGCAAACCAATATCATCTAATAATATGAAAATCATTACATGTAATAATAAAAAACTAAAGTCTCTGCTTCTCAAGTGTAACCATAATCTTATACACCATTTAATGTCTTAAAGGAGGGAGGGACTTACACTTGAAAGTCTCTAAATCATGAATTATAATTAGATAGTTATAATTCAGAATAACGAAAGCTAAAAATTAAAGCTTAATCCTTAGCATGCTTGTTTTAAACACACATAGAGAAGATTATAATCTCCATCATAAACAGAAACTATACCAATAAACTAAATTTCAAGTAATTCTTAAACATGTCCTTACCCCTCTACATCTCTACTACTTGATAGCTTCACTGTTTATATATATGTAGTAGAAAGTTCACACTTTTAACATATTTATAATAAAAGTCACTACATTAATAAACAAATTAAACGAAAAGAGACCAAACCATTTGATAAAAGAGGATCAAAGAATTATACCATAATGACTTTTTACCTAATCTTAAAAACCCACATTTTTCGATTGGATAAACTTAATTTATGGAGTGCTAAAAGAATTCTTAACCTAAATACATGCAATGTAAATTTCAAAATCTTACTAACTCACATTTGACAGTGCACAAACAAAACAAAATACATGAAAAAAAGTCAAAACCATATCATTAACTACCTGTGTTTGATGTAGGAAACTCAGAATCTGCTTGTGTTCGATTTGAAAAAAACCTCGACTAAGCATTCTGATCGTCCACGTCTTTTACCGTGCTCGTTGAAGAAGAACATACCAGTGGATTCCTCCCTTTTCCCCTTTGTTTTTCCCCTTCCCCTTCCTTTCTTCTCCTTCTCCCGTTCGTAGCCTTCGTTACACTAGTCTATGACGCCTAAAACCAATATAACCAATGATGTCGTCTTTATCTTGGTCAAAAACCTTTGTAACAAACGATGTCATTTACTGGTGGATATTTCCTGCAGTAGAAGGCGTCTTCTGTTGCAGGGTTTTTATCAATTGCAAACAACAACGTTTTGCAAAAGGCTTGCAGGGTTTTCATCTACATGACAAAACGATGTTGTTTTACGGCTGGCGAAAACGATGCCATTTTGTTAGGCATAAGGCTTCCAACTCACTGTTCACGTCACCGTGTAGATCATCCAATCTAGTGCCACATCATCAACCAACTCAGTATTGTCTCCACATCACTGTCTAGCTTAGCTGTCATGTGGTTTTCTGTCTGTGAGCCCCACATTTTCTAATGGCAGGGGATCTAAATGAGAAATGCTAGAAATTATAGGGGGTTTGGTGTAAATACATAAGTATAGGGGATCACTTGAAAATCTTGAAAATTATAGGAGACTCAATGAAATTGATTCAATTTTTAATAATAAACAAATGTAAATATTTATAAAGTTAATTATTTTTATTTAAATTTAATAAATAATAAAGTATTTTGAGAGGAAACTAAACTTTAATATTTATTATATTAAAAAAACTTTAATAAATATCATATTAAACTTTAATTATTATTATACTTATTTTTCTACGTGCCTATAAAGGCTAGTAATAAAGATAAGAGAGGTAAAGATTTTTATCAGATAATCTTACTTCATAGGTTTAATATTTAATTGAATTACACTTAGGATTTAATGAAAATAGATCTTTTTTTCCTTAAACTTCCTTATAATTTACGGAGAATTTGAACATTTGAGGGAAGAAACCTACTCCTTACACTTAAAGAGACGCTCTCATAATAAATAAAAAAAGTTAATGTATTTGAAATTTATTTGTTTTGTAAATTATATTGAAGTAATATTTTAGTTGAATTATATATAATATTTGTATAATAATTTAAAAATATTTTAATAGTTTAATATTTAATAATTATATTTTCTTTATCAATTTTTATATTATATTTTTATCGATTTTTATATTAAAAAAAAATAAACAAGACATTAGTCAAATTTGTTTTGGGCATTTATTTGTCAACTATAATCTTAATCCGTCTGTCTCTCCCGCCATCCATCCCGTTAAACCCTACTAAAACCCTATCTCCGCCCTGTTCTTCACTTTCAGACGGCGATGGAAAGCGGAACCCTAATTGACCCACTTGAATCAAAGGTCCGAGAATTGCTGAAGGAGGTCCATCTCGATCACTCGCCTAGCTTCACCAACCTCGTTGACGACAGCGTTTCGGCTATCAGAGACTGCATATATAATATCCCCGACGACCTGCTAGTTCGTTTACTTCCATCTCTGAACTTCCTTTTTCTGATTTTGTTTGTTGAACCAAAACTAGTGAAATTTGATAACGTTTAATTGTTTGGCTTCTTATTTCGGCTCACTTATCGAGCAGGTCACCGCAGACGAGGCTCCAGGTTTTGTAAGAGATATTGGCGCCGATAAGGTCGAGTTTAAGTTTAAGAAGCCAAGGTCCATAGAAATTGGCGGCAGTTATTCTATGAAATGCATTGTAAAGCCTCAGATTAATGTGGACCTTTTCATTCAATTACCTAAGGTAATTTTTGTATAAATTTCCGTCTCCTTTTATCAAAATGTTATGCCTGATGCGCTTACCGGGACAAAAACGTTTAATTTTGTGATCAACTTTTTAAATTGTTTTCGAGCTGCGAAGTTATTGAAGTTTGATTGTTGTGACAGGAGTGTTTCCACGAGAAGGATTATTTGAATTATCGTTATCATGCAAAGAGGTTTCTTTATCTTTGTGTGGTTAAGAAGTATTTGAAGTCCATGTCGGTCATTGATAAGGTCGAATGGTCTGCCCTTCAGAATGAGGCCCGTAAACCTGTACTGCTTGTCTATCCAGGTTACTTTGGGGGGTGAATAATTATTGTTTTGGAATTGTAGAAATAATGGGTTCTTAGATAGACGATTTTTATTCTGTTTTTATTTTTTTATTATAGCCAAGAAGCTTGGTGAAATTTCTGGTTTGTTTGTGAGGATAATTCCTACTGCAAGAGCTCTGTTTTCTGTATTGAAATTGAATTTGAAGCGCAACAACATCCGTGCTTTGAGTCAAGGTAGTATGTGTTAGGAGTTCGCAGTTGTTTCTGTTGTTTAGTTTTGTTCAATTTGTTGACAGCTGTTCTTTTATGAATTTGAAAAGGGACTGTGCCTGTGCCTACACCCATATATAACAGTAGCATCTTAGAAGACATGTTCATGGAGGATAATGGTGAATTTCTGAGGAATATCTTTCTTGGGTGGAAGGAATTAGGAGAGGCTTTGGTTATGTTGAAGGTATTGCATATGTTCATTTTTCTAAAGTAGGATGTTTCGTTAGGTGATATTGATTATTGAGAAAGCTGTCTTATTGGAGTAGGTCTGGGTTCAGCAAAGAAGTTCCATTTTTGCTCATGATTGCCTGAATGGGTATTTGATGGCAATCATACTGTCATACCTTGCAACACATGAGAAGATCAACAATTGCATGGGCCCTCTGCAGATTTTTCGCATTACATTAGACTTCATTGGTATGCTTAGGCCCTGTTTAGTTGGGCTTTGGTTTCTTATTTTTCTAAACACAAAAATCAATAAAGAAAACACATTGATATAGCACAAATACAACAACTAATACAAAAACACAACAACCACAACGAAAAACCTCAACCTACAACCCAACTAAGCATTCCCTTAATCTTTCTTAGGTGCATAGCATATGCAGTTAGAGTTGATGCCTTTTCATCTCTTTTTGGATCCAGAAGATGCCATAGTTTGTCCATGTGCTAAAAGTTGACCATATTTAATAGTCGGTAGTGGCTATGATATTGGTGATCCAGTTCGATAATAAGATTGATATATTGTTTTCCTGGTGAGTTGACTAGAGTCATATTAGTGTCATGTTACAGTTCGTTTCCAAGCCGACTTTTTGCTTCTCGGTAACTTCAGATATGACCAGGAAAATAGTGATCATGGCTTGAAATTGCACCTAAAACATACTTTTGATAGTATTTTCAGAAATCTCTCCTACTTTAAATAGAATATTTGTCTTTCCTCATAGCATTGTGTTACACTCTGCAGCCACTTCAAAGTTGTGGAGCAGAGGGCTTTACTTACAAGATGAGGCCAAACTTTCAAAGGAGGTAAGCTGTTTCCATAAGTGTTTAATTTAGATTGATTGCTCCATTCGTTCTTCTTCTGACTTCATTTGAGTGCAGGCAAGGTTGTTGTATAAGGAACATTTCCCAGTTGTTATATGCGATTCACAAACTCAGTTCAATTTGACTTTCAGAATGAAGAGTAGTGGTTTCATTGAGGTACTTTTACTAGCTTATATTTGATTTTCATGCCAAATCTAACTCAGGGATGTGTCTTTTTCTATCCTTCTTTTTTCAGAGACATCATTTTTTTTTAATTTTCTGCTTTTTCCTTGAGTTCAGCTGCAAAATGAGGCTGCTCTGACACTTAAATGCTTTGAGAAATCTGGAGATAGTGCATTTGAGGATATTTTTATGGCCAAGGTTGATTTTCCTGCTAAATATGATTATTATGTGAGGTAGGGATTTTGATTTTACTCGTGTAGATTGATAAACGTTTTTGCTCATTCTGCTTGGCCTCCATCAAAGTAGCCTCAAAGGGGCTCAAATGTGTTTATTCAATAGCTTCTTTGACTGGTGCCTTGAATTAGATTTAGAAGAAATAATTCTTTGTTCTGGTATTCTCCACACACGTGCGCACACACACACACATATAATAGGAGTTCTCATTCAAAAGTTTCCATATTGGAAATTAAGACTTTTGACTTGTGCATCAGTATATAAGGAGCTACTCATTCAGAAGTTTCCACATTGGAAATTAAGACTCTTGACTAGTGCATCAATATATAAGATTAATTCATTTTTTCTTTCTTCATCAACATGGAAATTATAAACTCTAAGCTGCTATAGTTCACCAAAATTTATACTTTAAGCTCTGCATGAAGCCTCTGTTAATATCAATTGTTGTATTTAATTCTTGTTTTCTTCTCCTAGATTGAACTTCAAGGGAAATAGTCAGGTCAATGCTTCAGGATTTTGCCAGGATGATGAATGTTGGAGATTGATTGAGCAGAAGGTACAGAATCTTCTAAATCAAGCACTAAGTGACAGAGCCAAATTCGTACGAGTTATTTGGAGAAATATTCCAGCAGAATGTGGTATAGAAAAAGTATGCAGTTCTTATAAAGCTTTGATTTACAAGTTTGTCCTTTAATGTCTTTATTCATTGTAATTGTTCTGACTTTCAGGGTTTCTCAGAACTTGATAAAGAGTCAATGTTTGTTGGAATTTCAGTAAGCTCTCTAGAGAAAGCATTTAGAGTTGTTGATATTGGCCCAGATGCTGAAAATAAAGAAGAGGTATGTGAGTCATAAAGAAATTATCACTTGTTTTGCATTGTTTTCACATTCCAACAAAGCATTTGTTTTTTGACAGGCACTCAAATTTCGAAAGTTTTGGGGGGAGAAGGCAGAGCTTCGGAGATTTAAAGATGGTAAAATTGCAGAAAGCGCAGGTGAGGCAGTGTTTGTATTAATATTTTGAAGTACACACATATCAGGGTGAGTAACTTGACCTTATTTCCTTTTTGAATAGTCTGGGAAAGCGAGCAGTGGACAAAACATCTCATAATGAAAAGAATAATTGAATATGTACTTTCTCGTCACCTTTCTTTATCAAATCCAGATGCTGTAGTCATTGTGCATCAACTTGATTTCTCTCTTCTTCATGGTATTAAAGGTAAGATGACCAATAACTGTTGTCATCTTTTTGTTCTGATGTTCTTAATTTTTAATATCCCTTACGAAATAATAGGTTTTTCCTCAGATCCCCTGGCATTTTCTGCAAGTTTGCTCGGGGCTTTTGAAGTTTTATCCAAGCGCTTGCGTGGTATTGAAGACATTCCCTTAAAGGTGTATAGTGTTCAGCCTTTAGACCCAGGTATAGTTTGGTTCATTATATACTTGCATGTTAAAGTGAGATGCTGAAATGACTTTGTATAGGAGAGCTCATAATTTTACTTTTGTTCATTTTTTTGTCGGTATGTAAGTTAAGCACTTCGGTCAAAGAGAGTGGGTCTTAATTGTTTATGTTTTGGTGGATAATTATCTTCCATGCTTATGATGAATTTGGACTGTTTTATGGGAAGGGGAGTTAGATGTAATTTTCAGCTTAAACAGAACTACATCTACTTGAGCCTTGTCACCCTTGTGATGTTAATGGCCACCATTTTTCAAGTAGTGGCTGAGAGAGATTTTTTGTTCTTGTCTTGTCTCTAGCTTTCAGGTTCACATCTGTGTTCCCTCCTGAACCACATCCACTGGCAACTGAAAGATTTGACATGGGAAAATTGCCTAAAACTACATCATGTATTCAGCCACTGGAAGTAATTATTCAGGTATGGTCCTTGTTGACAGTCATAATGTATTGATTCTGCCCTGATAGTCTGTGGTGATGGGTTTTGTTTATTTCAGTTGGAAGGTTCAGGGAACTGGCCAATGGATGATGTAGCGATTGAGAAAACAAAATCTGCTTTCCTTCTTAAAATTGGAGAGAGGTGGCATGGATGATTCTTTTTCTGCAACCTCAAATGTGCTTTTCTTGATTTGATTGTATTTGACAATAGTGTTGTAACAGTCTCCAGAACAATTGGGGTATGGCATGCTATGCTACTGAAGACAATGTGGATATTTTGCTTTCTGGATTTGCATTTCGTCTTAAAATTTTGCATGAGAGAGGCTTGAGCCTGGTGAAAAGAGAAAGTAAGAGATTCTGGACATACAATCTACTTTTTCTTTTTCCTCTTTGGCCAGATCTTGTAATGTTGAGTGACTAAACTGATTAAATTTTCAGATGGAAGTGGCCAAGTGAAGCAGGTTTCTTCAGTGGACAAAAAGCTTTTTCTTCGCAGTCAGCATTCCAGCATGATTAATGGGTTACAGGGTCTTTTTCCAATATATGGATCAGTAGTTAGGTGTGTAGTGACTCATTTTCTGTCTTTTTGTGTGCTTTTTATCTGCTTGACCAGGAGAAAAAACAATATTAGTTTTATATGCATCTTGTGTGACTTTTTATGAAGGCTTGCAAAAAGATGGATTGCTTCACATATGTTTTCAGCCTGCTTGGCAGAGGAGGCAGTTGAGCTATTGGTTGCTTATCTGTTTGTGAAGCCTTTACCATTTACTGTTCCTTGCTCACGCATTACTGGATTTTTAAGGTTAAATTCTTTACTTCTTCTTATGTTAGTCTTTGACTGTGTTCTTCATGAAATAAATTTGCAAAATATGAATGCGATTTAATAATCTATAGGGGTTCCTTCCTGCTGTATGATTTAGAAATTTGCAACTTTTTTCCGCCGTCGACATATGTTTTCAATGAGCTCCATATAAGCTTTTTCTTTGATGTTTGCTTGCATATGCCTCTTCTGTGCCCTTGGAGAACTTCTGTTTTGCTAATTTTTCTTGGAAAACTCCTCTTGAACAGGTTTTTGCGACTTCTAGCAGAATATGATTGGACCTTTTCTGCTTTGGTGGTTGATATAAATAATGATTTAACCTTCGATAACAAAAAAGAGATTTACGTAAGTTATGGATTTAAATCAATGATCTTACATTTGTAGCTTACTTGATGTAAAAATATGATTTTAGTGGATACTAACCTTATATCTTTGTTTCAGGATAATTTTATGTTGACTAGAAAAGATTATGAAGGAAATAAACAAGATATAAACCCAGCTATGTTCTTAGCTACATCCTATGACAAGTCATCAGAAGCTTGGACTAGACTCTCCCCTAACACATTGGTTAGTGGGTCTTATTGAATTTGGCTATATTTTGTTATCCTGCACCCGACTTTGCACAGCCTTTCGTTGTTTCATGCTTGATAGTTCAACAGACATTTTTTACCTTATCCGAGGAACTGGTTCTGCTGATTGCATTATTGTTAGATTATTATGTTTGTAATGAAGGGATTATATCACCTGCAACAATGAGTGCACAGTTTCATCTACTTGTTGAAACCCATATCCAACTATAACTTTTTGTTAAAGCATGTCCAGAATTGATTTTAAAGATACTTTTGGTAGTAGTTCATTTATATTCATTATTCGCATGTTGATTTGTTGCCAAATAGGAGCTTAAAAGGTTGGTGGCTTATGCTCGTAGCAGTGCAGATCTGCTGACAAGACTCATCTTGCAAGATCAGACTGATTCTTATAGATGGGAGGTGAGTGTATTGCCTTGGCACTTCTGCTTTTCAAATCTTATACATACAGTTGAGGGTCATCAAACCTACAATTTAACTTGCAGTGCCTTTTTCGAACTCCTCTGAACAATTACGATGCCATAGTTCTTCTCCACAAGGAGAAATTAGCTCATCCCCAACATCTTCTGTTCCAATCTAAGTTAGATCGAGGTTTGCCTGTAACACCATTAGAGTTCATACAGCTAAATTGTGATTCCAGTGCAGTTGATCTTAAATTTCCTATACTGAGTGTTTTAATGTTGCATTCTTCTGACAGGGAGGCTTGTGGCACGTGGAAACGCTAGTAAAGCCTTTCATTCCTTATTACCAAGAGATATTAGTGGAAACTTGGAGCAAGTGAAAAATAAGCTGATGGTGGACTTCGATCCACTGAGATGCTATATAGAAGATTTGAAGGCAAGCATTATTATAGGTTTTTATGTTGGTCTTGGTCATGTTGCTCATATTTGCTAACCAGCACTTTAATTGCAGAAAGAATTCTACACATTGAAGCCCTGGTATGATTCTTTGGGTGGCGATGCTATTGGAATAACATGGGACAGATCATGCTCCAAGGTATATTTGATATCTTAGAGATCAACTATTTATGAAAGTACTTTGTTCAGATTCCACTCATCTTGTAATATATTCTTCTATAGCAGAAACGAGAACGTGATGAAGCACCTGAAGGAGATCTAATTGATACGTTGAAGGCTGTTGGTGAAGCTGGGAAAGGGTTTGTTAGAAGTGTATATCTTCTCAAGGCCCCAAGACTCTTGAACTAAATCTTGTAGTTTGGACCACTCCAATTCCCATATTGTAAGCCTGCATCTCCAATTTTGACGGTAGGTACATCATAGCCACACTTCTTCCCTGCATAGCGACCTTCACGATTTTAAAGAAACAGTTTCTGTTGTAAAACCATATTAATGTATCAAATTGTAAATCATATTCGTTGTCCAATGCTATTAAGTTGCAAGAATGATCTAGTTGATCTTCTCGTTCAAGAAAAGCAAAGGTAATTCTAGGTTTCTTCGAGCTCTTATCCTAAATTATAACTCAAAATGAAGGATATCACGGCCTATTAGGAAATATTTTACTGTACTGTTTTTATTTTGAAATGTACTAATATTGATTAATTTTTTAAAATTATAAGATAATTATTAAATTTTGTAAAATAATGTTTATACGTATTATATATCTTTTATAAATATAATTTCAACTTGTTTCATATATTTAATTAAGGATTAAATATATATATATTAGTTTAGTAAATTATCAATTATTTTTTTTATAATTTAAAAACTATCAAATAGATATCTAAAGTTTCAAATTATTTTTATTGTTAATTTATCCGTTAATTTCATATTCACGCGAATTAACAGCAGGCACATTGTAAACATGTTACGTAGCGTTGGATTAATAGTGAAAGTACTTTGAAACTATAGGAATTTATTTGATAATTTATTAAATTATAGGAATTTAATTGATAATTTACTAAATTATAGGGACTTAAACGATATTAAATTCTATTAATGAATTATTTTAATAATTAAAATAAAATCATTAATAATTAAGTAAATATGTATTGTAAATGTTATGTTTTTTTAATAAAGTATTAAATTAAAAATTTTTAATTTAAATAAATCATACAAATCAATATTTATGATATTACATATATATAAGAGATATAAATATATTTATCATGTAAATAATATAATAATAATTACTTTAAATTAATAAAAATTTAAAGTTAATAATAGTTTAGTTTAAGTATGATTTTATATAATTTAAACTATTTTTATAATCTGATTAAATTTAAATAAAATTATCTAAAACTTATTTAAATTTAATTATAATTTGA
>JAOXYD010000136.1:6175944-6195366 GCA_028565735.1 Pinacopodium congolense | reverse complement strand
ATCCTTTTCTTCCTTGGTTTGCAGACATTGCTAACTATCTCTCAGGTGGTATTCTTCCTTCTGATCTCTCATATCAGTAGAGGAAGCGCTTTATTTTTCAATGTTCTCGCTATATTTGGGATGAACCTGTTCTTTATAAGATTTATGCTGATAGTTTGATTCGCAGGTGATCTTCAAGTTCGTATACTTATCGAGGGTTATGTTGTTGTGAGTAGTGTTAAGAGAGGGATTCCAGTAAGCATCGGTGGAGCAGAGCTATTAGCTTATCTGATTATGATAGACTTGAGGGAGTTTGAGGTAATTTTAGGAATGGACTGGTTATCGCAACATCATGTTATTATTGATTGTTCTACTAAGGAAGTGATGGTAGAGTCTTTAAGGAGACTAACCGTGGTGTTTGTGGGAGATCGGAGAGTAGTTCCAGCTTGTTTGTTGCAATTTTGACTACTATGCAATTGATGTTAGAGGGTGTGAGGCATATTTAGCTCATATTAGAGATGTGAAGGAGGTGAGGCCTGGGATAAAGGATATTCCTGTGGTGAGGGAATTTTCAGATGTATTCTTAGATGACTTACTAGGTTAACCGCCTCAGCGAGAGATAGATTTCTCTAATGAGACATTACCTAGAGTTGCTCCAATATTTATTACACCTTACAAAATGGACACTGTTGAGTTGCAATAGTTAAAGAAACACTTGACATAGTTTTTAGAAAAAGGTTTCATTAGGTCGAGTACATCCTGGGTCTCAGGGATGTCCTGTGCCGATGACTAGGTACCAAAGTAGTACTGGGGTCATCCCGAATTTCGAAGATACCCTGTGTCGATGGATAGGTACCGAAATGGTACCGGGGTACTAGCTATAATTAAGTGAGAGAGGTACCATGTGTTGATATATATATATATATATATATATTTGTGATTTTATTTCCACACAGTGATGGGATGTGATAAGACGAGTGGGTAGACCATTGAATAGAAGCCTACTAGGATTAGCAGGGCCCATAATGAGACCATAAATGGTAATGATAATATAACTGAGTATAATCATAATATTGTGGATGTGTATTGAGTATTTCTGTGATGATGTGTTTAACATATGCATGTTCTGTGTCAAGGTCATCATTTATCTGTTTCTTGTATATTGAGATAAGTATATATATATAAGGATATGGTTAGGTGATCCTTATTGAGTTGGCAGCTCTACACATCCACTAATTTTTTTCAGGTGATAGAATGAGTGGAGATAACCCAGTGTTTCAGACTAAGATTGTTGAAGTTAGGTGGAGCCAGTAGCATAGGATGTATATAGTTATTTGGTTTTTGACTTTTGTGTATATAAACTATTACGTTTTATATTTTGGGTTGTATAGATAGACTTTTGAAACTACTAGTTACTGTTTTCAACTTTAATAATAGTACTGTGATATAATTGTTTTGTGTGATTATCTTATGACATTAATGATGAGATTAAAAATAAGGAGTACTACAGACAACCCAAATTTTGTTGGATTAATGAATGCCATCATGCGAGGGGTAGATAACCATATGCTTGTATTATGAATGCAAGTAATATCTTTGAAATAATTTGGTCTGATATGTTTTCTAGAGTGAGAAATGTATAGTATTTATTCTATTTTAGGAATCTCAAATTTTATTTTAAGAATTCTAATACTGTCAATTAATGGAGAATTCTAAGACTTTTGGAATGACAACTTCCCTCAAAGGGCAAAGATATATCTTATTAATAGTTTATTTTTCGTGAACATAATGCATTGTATATCGACCTCCCATTAGTATATATTTCAAAAAATAATGTACTTATCAAATAATGTACTTCTTATAAGTGTGGAAACATCATGTAATTTATAAAAGAAAATATAACAATTGGAAACTTTTGTGAATTCAAAGGCTGGTTAAGTTATTCTGTAAACAATTTGATGCATATAGGAAATCAATTTGTCATTATTTGTGGCTTAACATTTCTCTGATGTTTAAGGTTTACACTAGTTCAAGTTGTTCTATTATCATGGACGATACACCTTTCTCAAGACCCACATTCAAATTTTATATTCAAACACATATCCCAAATAGTATTTATATATCGATCAAAAAATGCATTCGAACATTAAAATCACGAATACGATTTGTCAAATATAGGTAGTTTTTCTATGAATATTTGACTTAACTTGGAGATACCAATAATTATAATATTTGTCAACATAAAGAAGAATTAGATCAATTAGGTCTCAATGACCTAATTGCAAAGTATACAAGGAATACAGTACCCAAAATCTACTTAACTATCTTGTATTGTGTGAATGAACTTGGTTTTTGGTTAGTCTTTAAGGTTGAGTATTTATCTTCTGTGTTCTATAAATGAATTCAGCATCATTGACCTATTTATAACAGACCTATGTAATATATATTCGTTAAAAGCGGCTGGCAGTTCATGTCATATGATGATACGAAACTTCTTATAATGGGTAATCTTGGCATCATTGGTCAGACAGCGGTTGAAAATTTTAGTAAAAATTCTTCTCTTGCATTTAAAAATTTAATCCCTATTGGTATTAAAATGTTTCAAATGGTGATACAAGTAGTTCATAGTTAAGTATTTAATAGCATATTATAGTTATTTATGTTAGTTTATGCCCAACAACCAGTTGATTGGTTGTAGATTTGTGGTATATTTTATTAAAGGCATTATTTGTCCTATACATGTTTGTTTAATTGACTACTAGACATTAATAGACCGGAAAGACTAGTTCACTAAACAGACCCAATATGAAAATTTCATATGAAATATTACTTGTGTGTCTATGAAAATACTCGTTGTAATGATTGTATAAGTTATTATTAGATTTAAAATATCTAAGGTATCTTATATAGGAATTATTATACTTTGATACTAATTATGGTATATTCTTTATAATGGGTCTTTAGTAGTATTTGAATATAGAATGAACTATATGGAGGTAATTGAGTAATCAATATAGAACTTTTTACCCTAAAATAATTAGAGAGAATGATTTACTATTCTCGATTAGTATTGATTTAAGAAATTTATGATCAAAGTGAAATGACATTTTGAAAATAGTTTTCAAGTGTCATTAATAAAATCAATTACTAATAGTAGAGAACTAATATGATTGGAATTAAATAGAGAAGACACTAATTCCATACTCTATATCTAATTGGAACATTGTATCACGAAATGATTAAATTATACAGAAAAATTATGCACAAACAGGTTAAGTCAAAATCAATTTGACATTCTTAATATTAGATGGTCATGACGTGTTGTTAGATATCAATCATGATCTATAATTATAAATTGTTTAATTAGAGAATTAAATTAAATTTATCTAATTCTAATTGAGAATTAGAATTAGAATTTATAATCATACATAAAAGATCTATAAAGAAAAAAAATAAAATTTGAATTAAGTTAGATTTAATTGAAAAGTTTTAGAAATTTCAAGGATCAATATGTGATATTTGATCTTATAAGGACTAATTAATAAACGTTTGACTTTAGTTGTAATATTAATAAAGTTCAAGAATATGAAAAATATTATTTTTCATATAAAAGGAAAAATTAAAAAATTATGAAGCTAACACTTTATACTTTTTCCTCTTAAATTGTTTGAGTTTTCTCTGAATAGATCTGTGGATACTATTAGAGGTCGGACAATTGAATGACTTGTGATTGACGGATTGCATAAAGGAAAAAGGTTCAACAGGAAAGCAATTTTAAAGGTTAGTGTAATCTTATTTTTCTTATTTATGTTTCAAATTAAATATTGTTAAATCTTGATTCTATGGAAAATTTTTTAAATTTATTTCGCTGCACTTAGATATAATTTTGCGTTAATTTTCCAACATGTTTTAGGTGCATTTTTTTTGTTTTTATTGACACTGTTTGTCCTCTTCTTCTTTTTTTTTTTTTTTGTCAAATTAGGTGTTGCTTTTAGTTGCATCTTTCAACTATTGTATGTTGCTTTTTTTTGTTGTTTAATTTTTCAATTTTCAGTGGCTATAAGAATTGGAAATTCAAAGACAAAGTTCATTTGAATTTGTCAACTTATATACTTGATATAGGGATATAGAGAACTTTGATGTTAGCGAGGAAGAAACCATAAAAAAAAATTGAGTGAGTGGTATAAGAGGTTTAAAAAAATACTTGTCAAATTTAAAATTTTGCCAAGATTAAAGTAAATCCTTATTTTGAACTTTTTTTATTATGTATGTTGAATTTGATATTTTTTAAATCTATTTTATTATTATTTTATTTTTATTGCACTTATTTGATGAATAAAAAAGACTAATTGTTACACTCATTATTTTACATAATAGATATTTTACTGACTCAAATCCGTGATTTTAACATTAAAAATTTTAATGTCTTGTACAATTAATTTCTTCACATTACTATACATTTGTAATTAATTTATTATTGAATCTACCATACTCGATAATTTTTAAAATAATTATTTATATTATTCCACTGTAATATTTTTATTATTAATATTATTCTCCCAACATATATTCCCTAACGAGCGATGGGTTCACATCTTCTACCAAGACTTGCTGAACAAATTGAAAGAACTTGCCAAAACCTCAACATTGATGTTCTAAGCGAACCGATACAAAGACCTTGTACTCAAAGTGAACAAACTAATAACATATTTGGATTTATCCACAACTTCTTGGTTTTGCATGAAAGTGTAGGCCTCATTTTCCAATTTTGAGGCGCTTGTAATTCTTTGTTGATGTGGTTGATAATGGTCCAAAAATGTCCCTGTTACAGGCCTATAGATAATTGACGTGTTAATCAAAACAGCAGCTATAGGACTTCTGCCATGAGTTTTTCAGTAAGAGGTTTTGAAAGCCCCATCACAGTATCCGTATCTCCTATCTGCAAATATATCAAAATCTGAGTTATTTTGTCAGAAGAATTGTAAAGTATGCAACTGTTTTGAGTTCTATATAAAGAACTAAATCATGACAAATGAAAATAAAGTTTCCTCTATGAAAAGAATTTTGTACTGAGTCATAATCACAGTGGAATGTCAGATCGTGGACGCATATACACTAATGAAGAAATTTGAACTTCCTAAGTGAGAGCTGGCTATATATTAGCCAGCACAAATGAAAAGCGAGACTAGATGGAGAAGAAGATTGTTGAGTTAAAAGTCCGATCCCAAGAAACGGAACTTCTCTCCAGGTAAATATTGGTGACTGATAAACAACATAGGCAGGGATTGAGAGAGAGAGAGAGAGAGAAATTACCACTGCTTCAACAAAGGGAAACGTGAGTGGATGTTCCAGCATGAGGCCCCCAGCAACATTAAGTGTAATTCCCTCCTCAATCTAGGCACAATTCAACATCCACAAAAGAATTTACATTTAGTTATCTATGGCAGGAAAATGACATTGCTAGTTACAGAAATTTACCAGATTATCGATGACTTCATCTGGTATCTCGCGGAAATAAACCTGGAACATTATTCCACGATTAATGTTTCCAACCTTTATGTTACATTTACCAAAGGATTCTCAAGCTAGGTGTATTTGACACTAAATTTGAATTCTGAGCAGACAGACAAACACCAGAAACACGAGATTGATTAATATCTTTATATGGAACAACAGCATCTAAATGTTTGAATTATGTGATTTGTTTCACTATACAATCCAAGTAAGAAAGGACATGAAAAAGTTTGATTCAGCACGTTCAAGCCCAATGACAGAAATGCAATTAGCTAGAATCAGAGTTGAATGCAGCAGCCAGCAATGGTTATTTTCATACAATTATCACCTAGGAGAATTGAGCTAATTGTTAGTCCAAACTAGTAGAGTACCTCTGCTCTCTCCCATTCCCCTTTCCTTGTTCCTGTAGCAAGGTTGGTCACAAATACAGACCCCACAACAGCTCCATGACTTCCAGAATAGTCTGCAGCAAACAAGTGTATGAATTACTAGTAACTTGAATATTGTCGAATGTAAAGGAGATAATTAAAGCCTATTGGCAAACCTTTGATAAACTTCCTAGCTTCTTCTTTGCTGGTTGGTTTTTCTCTCACCACTCCTTTATACACCACCACCTCAAAATACAAGAAATTTAACGGTAAGAAACAAACACAACAGTGTTTAAGAAACAAACAAACAAACACAACAGGTGCACAGAAACATGGCTTTCTTGATTGAGAGTGTAAGGACACTTAACTAGTGAGTAATACTCACTGTCGAAACTAAAATACATTAAGTTGCCAATGCTTCAACAGTATGGTCTTGTGTATAGAAGTTAATTTAAAATGAGAAGAAACTATAGTTGAGAAAAAGACAAAGGAGACAGAGTATACTGTGTCTGCAGTAATCAACAATGTTGGGCACGAATCCTCAGCCGACTGCCCCCCAGCTTGAAGCCCCTCTACGATGGCATCTGCCTAGGAGGAAACCCATCAAAGCAAAACCAATCATGACCCAAAAGCAAATGATAATAACAATCCCTCCCTCGGACACAATCTCCAAATTGATACGTACACATACAAGCGAGCATTGCCCCACCAAAATAACTAAAATTTATCTAAAGACAAGCACACCAAGTTGACATCTCAAGTCAAACATAAGACAGCTTGTTTGTGGCCACTTGATTTGTAAAAGTTAAAGAAGATGACACTTAACCCAAAACCACCAATATTTCAAACTTTATGAGAAAGAGTTGGGTATTAAAGGCATCAAACCTTTGCCTCAGCTAGAGCCATAACTAATTCCTCTGGTGTATCTTTCCTTATACTTTTTTCGTCTATATCTGCAGTCTAAACAGAAAGCATAAACATGAGAAAATTTTCACCTCCTACCCTGAAAAGGTGACAAGACAGTTGAGGAACCAAAAAAGGACCACATTAAAGAAAAAGGAATATATGCTCCTGAATAATAAAATACCAGAATTGAGAACTCATATCCCATTTCTGACAGAATTCTCCGCCGTGCCATGGACGATGAACCCAGAATTATCTGCAACAGAACATCGAGTGCGTACAAACCATCAAAAACAGTGTTTGAAATCTCATAGCATTATCTAATATTACTTATCCACAACGACCCAACACACCGCATACAAAGCTTCTTCTTTCCCTCCATCGAACCCCACGACACTTAAACAAGAACCCAACGCATGTAAATAAATTCACTAGATAACGAAGCCAAAAGACGGAAGAAGAAAAAAGATGCAGCTGTAGAGTGCACTAACGAACCTTAAAGGAGGATTTGCTTATAGCCATGTCTCTTCCTCAACAAGAGGTTCGTGTGGTGACCGGTGAACCTTACGCCAGATATCCACAGTTGCTTCGCTCTAAGGCGCGTCTGTCCGAATCCTACTACTTATAGAATGGTCCAATTGGCAATAGCCACGCAGAGAAAGCAAGATAATCAAGTTCACCAACTTTCTACATATAGGCACACGTCGACTTTTTTCATTTGGTCCCTGACTTACGGCCCAAAAGCTAAAATTTTGATAAAAAAAGACAAAATTTCCATTTTCAGTCCCAACTATTACCTGATAAGATCATGATTGGATTCGTCGGTTGAATGTGATAGTTAAACATCAAGGTCCGCAGCACTTGTTCAGCGAGTCAGTATCTTACAGTTAAAATAAGATAGTGCCGTGACATCTCTAGATTCCAAACGATTTTAGATGATTTTCAATTAGATAATTGTGGATTCAATCTGATGCTTTTGATTTATGACTACTACAACTTGTATCAGTCCAAGGTTATCAAGCATTGAATCTAATGCTTTTGATCTATGGCCTTCAATTTGTATCTCTCGAAGACTATCAGGCGTACGCATTTTCAAGACCAAATTTTTTCTAATCAAATCATGAAATAATTGTGCGTTCTCCTCAATAGAATATACAGTAATTGAAGAAAGTAATTAGGTTGTGTGACACTTTTGTGTGGGGCAATAAGAATTTCATGAAAAAGTTTCGACTCTTTTTTTTGGATTTACGCGAGATCATTTTTTCTGCTCTTCTCTCTTTGTTGATGGTGGATGTGAAGTATGGCTTGTGTGACCATTTTATTCTCTTTTTCTTCTTGTTTTACAGTAAATATAACCTAATTTTTGAGATGGCTGTTATTGTTTTCTTTTTTTAGTGTGATATAAAGGAGAGTCAACATGAACAACGGAGAAAAGGAACCTTTACGAATTAGAAATTTTTTTTAACAATATAAGAGAGGTGCCTCAACGATCTGAGTTTTAGTACTTATATTGTTGATTTTCAATTTTATTAATTGATATATTTGTTAATGTGATATTTTATATTGTAAAATTTTTTATTTTAATATACTTATTAATTTTATAATAAATTATTTTCTGAACTAGATTTATTAGTTTTTACTTTTCACATTGAAAAAGTTTTTTAAGTTAAAAATTTTATGTATTCTCTTGTATGATTTATTTTCTACAATTATATTTATTCTACATAGTTTCATTCAAGTAGAAAAGAATTATTTTATGTACCACATCATACAGTTACCTTTGTTGCATTGGATACTCCTTTTCCAAAAATTAGTATTTGATTTTTTATTTGTGGTTTTTTAATTTGATTGAAAGATGAAGTCTAATTATAGTATAATGATTAATTTGAATAGCATAAATTATTGCAAATGGAAAGAAAAGATGAGAGATTTATTATTTATGAAAAAACATATTTGCCAATATTTGCCAATTAAAAACTTAATTATAAAAGTGATGAAGAATCAGAATTCGAATATGAGTTGGTTTGTGACTTTATTAGACAGTGGATTCACGATAATGTTTTGAATCACATTTTAAATAATCAACATACTAGGAAATTATAAAATAAGTTTGAATCTTTGTATATTTTAAAAATAGATAACAACAAACCATTTTTATTTAAACAAGTTATAAATTTGAGGTATAAGGAAGGTAATTTTATCCTTAATTACTTAAATTAATTTCAAGAGTGTTTTGACTAATTGTCTTATATACATATCAAATTTGAAGATGAAAATTGCGAATTTTCATTGTTGAATACTTTTTCTGATTTTGAGCAATTCTACTATTGGTAGTATAATGATTACAAATTATGTAAAATATGTTATTTTTAATAAAAAACTAAGACCAAAGACTCAAGATGATTCAGCTTCTCATTTTAAAGTTCTAGTTACTTCAAACATGGGGAGAAGTAAGAAAAGATATCAAGGATAAAATAATAGAAGAAAAATAAAGGTAGAAGTCAATCAAAGTCAAAATACAAAGGCTTTGTATGTCATTATTGTGAAAATGGACATATTAAGAGTTTTTGTTATAAGTTTAAAAAAGAGAACAAGATCAACAAAAACAAGTAAGAGAAAACGGATAAAGATAATGATGATCATGTTGTCATTACTATTACAGAGGATCTTATGATTGTATATGATGAAAATATGATTAATGTTGTTTATAATAAGTCATGTTGGGTTGTTGATAGTGATGCATGTTTTTATATAATATGAAGAAAGAATTTCTTCATATCTTACACTTCAGATGATTATGGAATTTTAAAGATGAGATGATGACCTTTCAAAGATTATTGGCATTGGAATTGTTTTAAAAATCAATAATGGCATAAATTTATTCTTAAAGAATGTCAAACATATACATGATATTTGTTTAAATATGATTTTTACTAGTATTCTTGATAATGATGGTTATTTCAGTATTTTTCTTGCTAGTTAGTGTAAGATTACTAAAGGTTCTTTTTTACTAGTATTCTTAATAATGATGGTTATTTCAGTACTTTTGTTGCTAGTTAGTGTAAGATTACTAGAGGTTCTTTAATTATGGTATGTTAAAAAAAAAAAGGTTTTAAAATCTACATTAGACTAAGGGTTTCAGTTTCATTGATGTTGTTAATACAATTAAGAATAATAATTATTGAGAGTTTTGGTACGAAGACTTGGCCACATTAGTGAAAAAAAGACTTGATTACTTAGCATAGAAGAATTTACTTATTGAGTTAAAAGGTATAAGATTAGAAAGGTTTTTCCACTACTTTGTTAATAAGCATAATAGGATCTCGTTCAAGAGTCACTTTCCTTCTAAAAAATAAGAGTTACTTAAGTTAATGCATTCAAATCTTTGTTGTGCGATAAAAATAAGGAAATTTTAGGTTGTACCTTTAAATCAAAAGATCATGTATTTGGTGCCTTTAAGTAATTTCAAACTTTTGTTAAAAGAGAATTTAGATAGAATCTAAAATGTATTCACTTTGATAATGGTAGTGAATACTGTAGATATTTTAATGGGTACTATAGACAGTGGGTATTAGATATAAGAATACTTCTACTAAGGCTCCTTAGTTCAATGGCTTAACAGAGAGGATGAATAAGAAGTCAATGAAGATAGTCAAATATTTATTTTTAGAAGCAAAGTTGCATGGATATTTTTGGATGAGACTTTATATACTATTGCACATATTATTAACTTATCTCTAGTTATTGCTTTTGTAAAGTGATGTTTCTGATCGAGTATTGCATGATAACGATATTTCCTATAACTACTCGTGCATGTTTGGTTGTAAAGCATTTGGTCCTTCAGTTTATTAATGAAGTTGTATTTTCACTTTGGAAGTCTATTAGAGAAGTAATTTCCCTCCATTTATTACTCATTTGATGAATATGCGCTCCTTACCAATAGAAAAGAACTTGAGAGCTACAAAGAAACTGTAGAGAATGAGCATAAGAATAACTAAAAGATGATGTGAAATCTTTACATTACGAATATACTTTTGAGTTGGTTAGTTTAGTTATAGTATATTTGATTTATACAAATCATGCAATTAACTATTTTCTCTCAATTTTAAATAAAGAGCTTTTGAATATTATGAAATGAATTGTGAGATATTTTTGAAGCACTTTAGTTTAATATTGTGTTTTCGAGTAGAATGTCCTCTTCTTTCTATGTACAATAATTCAGACGTGACAGATAATGTTGACTCTAAAAAGTCATCTTTAGGCTATTTAATTACCTTCATAAGGGGAGTTATGATAAAAAATCTAAGTTATAAATGTGTATTGCATTGTCAACTATCAAGAATGAGTTTATTACTGCAATTAAAACTTGTAATGAATTGTTTTGGATAAAGAAGTTTTTTCAAGAATTTTATTTCACCTAGAAGAGGTATGTTTTATTTTGTGATAATCAGAATGTTGTTCATCTTGGTAAGAATCCTATTTTTCATGGTAAAGTTAAACATATTAATGTACAGTGTCACTCAATACATAATGTTGTGGACTTTAAATTGCCTAAGCTTGAAAAGGTTCATATAAATGATAATGTTTCAAACATGTTCACAAAATTTCTATCGAGGGAGAAGTTTGAAACTTACCATTTAATTGTCGATTTAATAGAGGCCTCCATTTCAATCGAAAGGAGAGTTCATTGTGAGTCCTTCTCAAGTAAAACCATAACAATTAAAGGAAGTGATGGAATTATGAGACTTTTGTGCAAGGAGATGTGAACTTTACAAAGAGGTTTTGATTCTTCATTTTGAGAATGTATGAGACCTTCAATTTTTCCTCTCCTCATTCTTGACAGTGGATGTGGTGTATGGCTGATGTGACCATTATTCACTCCTTTTTTACTTGTTTTACTGTGACTATACTTTACTTTTGAAGGTGATTCCTGCTATCTTCTCTCTTTGGTGTGATGTAGTACATTAAAGGAGAGGAATTTTTTTTGTTACAAGAGAGGTGCCTTTATGGTACATCTAGATTTTGGTACACATGTTGCTAATTTTTACTTTTATTAATGAGTATTTATTATTATAATCTCTTGAATTGTTAAAGATTTCATTTTGATGCATTTATTGATTTTATAGTAGGTTATTTTTAGAATAGGTCTTGTAATTTTTACTTCTCATATTGAGAAGATTTTTCATGTTAAAAATTTAGTATATTTTCTTATGTGATTTAATTTTTATATTCATATTTACTTCTCATAATTTAATTTAAATGAGAAAATTTTATTTTACTTACCATATTGTATTATTATTTCTATTATGTTGGCCTTTCCCAATAGAAATATCATGTTTGTCTATTTACTTTCAATTTCTTTTTTTTAGTGTACATATGTGTTATCATGTGTTATTTAATTCCATTGATTTTGAAAAAAATTAACTCTTGTGAGTGGCATGAAATCTAATACTATCATACGACCATAAAGGCATTGTGCCATAGACTTTTTACCTTAAGGATCACCAAAAAACAATTATATTTTTTCTTTGCTCCAGTTTTTATATTAATGGAAAATTATACAACCATAAAAGGTGGCTCTTCTTGGCCCTCTTAGGGGCAAAATGTTAATTTCACAATAGAAATGCATCAAGAATTACCATTTTCCCTTTTAAAATTAAAAAATTTATCATTTTATTGTTTTAGGATTTTAGGATAGGGTTTTAGGATTTAAAATTTTAGAATTTATAGTTTGAGAGTTTAGAATTTGAGGTTTAGAAGTTTAGAATTAAGAATATAAGAATTTAAGATTTAAGAGTTAAAATTTTAAGATCTTACCTATAAAAAGTGGCTCACGAGTTGTCTCCTTAATATTATGCCTAAAAAATATATTACAACACGTATTCTTTAGGGAAGATGTCTAAAATGTATTATAATACATATTTTTTTAGAGAAGATGTTTAAGTATTACTTATTTTAAAAATATTTTTATTATTTTAAATTATTAAAAATTATAATAACAAAATTGTTGAAAATAACTTTTTGTTAAAATTTGTCAAAATTTTTAACACGTACATAATTGAATGTTGGCTACTTCAGAATTAATAGTGCATATTAAACAAAGAACATTTGTTATATAAAGATATACATTAAAATAAGTTGATAAATATTTAACTAAAAAATTTATTAGAATTTTAATAATACATAATTTCTTAAATAATTCAAAATAGTAAAAATTAATTTTGAAATAAGATGAATTATATATCTATGTCCAAATCTCATTCTTGTTTAGTCAATTGGAATTCTATTTTTCCATGTGGCTCCTAAATGATGTATGTGTAGAATAAAGTTTATTATTATCTTTGTAGGAGTTTGTTTATCGTGTAGGTGTCTGTTTACGATCTTGATTTTTTTTGTTACCAAGCTTATAGGGGTCAATTTCAAGCTATTTCTTAGTGGTATGACTTTAGTTCCTTATTGTTATTGTATTGCCTATTTAAGACCACTTTCATGATAAATAAAATTAGAGTTTTCTCACTTTTCTTATTAACAGTGGTATCAAAGCCAAGGGTCTATGCGTTTTAAGTAAAGCTGTAGCTTTTGAAATATTGTGTCCCACATTTAAGGGTTTTTAGGCTGTAGCCTTTTTGACTTTTGAGTCATTTTATCAAAGCCATAGCTTTTGAAAGATTGTGTCTAATAGTTTTAGTGCAGAGTTTGCTCATCTCTAAAGAAAAGTCAGATTATTTTTCTTACGCATCTTAGAAACTATCACTTTCCTTAATTTTTGTATTTTCTCAGTCTACCAACCCTTCACCCTCCACCCCCACTCTCAAATTGACAGTCCAAGCCCTAGTTCTTAGCAAATTTGTGAAAGGGTTACCGTCCTTGAAGCCACAAAATCCAAAGTTGCAGTCCTTTCTTTAAAGAAACCTTATTTAGATCTCCATTGCCACCAAATCGAAGTTCTCAAAATGCTCTTGCTACCGATCACCTCTTCAAGATTCAGACTTCACATATTAACCCAGATCTAGTGATAGAGGCATTATCTCAACCATGTCTTGCCATCTTCACATCATACCGCCCTTATCACTTTTCGCCGCACTGCCTAAAGTAATCTTCATGTCACTTTGTTGTAGTTGTAAGTTCTCATTTTTTCTGGGCATGTGATCTTCTCACGTTATCACAACTGTAAGTTCTTATTTCTTTTGGGCGAGTGATCTTTTTAAGCATGTGGAGATTTTTTTGAGGTATTGGAGGGTATATGTTGATTGATTAGTTGTAAAACCAAAACTAGTTTTTCACTCAAAATCGTAAGTATATGGGTCGTATTTGTAGTAAAGAATGGATATTGATCCCATGAGGATTGTACCTAGACAATCTATTAATTTGGCTTACACTTTATTCAAGAAATCGATTTAAACAGATAAAATAAAAACAGATAAGTAAAATGAAAACAAATTGGAAGCAAAAGTGAGCAATACAACTAATCGCCAATACTACAAACAAAAATTAAGAGAAAATCAAGATTTAAGAATATGAATTGTTATTATCCCTAATTGTTTCCCTTTTGTTTAATTGATCTAATTTATATTTGCCATAAGATTTCCTAATATTTTAGCTATCCTCTCTCAAGGTGTAGCTAAATGTCACCAATTAAATAATCTAGGATTAACTTTGAGATCTCTTAACATGCAAAGCCTTTCCTAAACATTCAACTAGATATGAAGCTATTTTATAGATAGTATATCAATCTATTGAAATCTTTTCCTACTAAATCAATACCTTATTATCTATAGATTTATTAAATTCTAACTCTTGTTGTATATCTAATACGGATTACCCAACTCACTCTCTCGATTTGTTGTAGGGTTTAAGCTCAATAAACAATACAAATATTTATAACATTAAATCAATAACCAAAGGTTTACAAATAGTTCAAATAATAAATCCTAAAACAAGCTTAGCCACTCATAATAGAAATAAGTTCAATCATATCTATATTCTCTAAAATATAAAATCAAAAAATCAAAAAATCAAAACTAGAAAAATAATGGAGTTCAAAATAACTCTTAAAGTTTGAAGCCTGAAACTTGATGTTTATGTTTTGGATTAGAGAGGAAGACTATGTGTTTTTCTTTTATGCAACACTCTCTCCTCTCCTATTCTTTGGTGTGGCTGCACTTCTACTTGTTCTCCCAGTTGAATTCTCGCTTGGGGGCTACTAAAATTATTTTTTGAGTGTAGAATCTCTTTTCTTCTCCTAGGGTTGTACGTTTCTTGTTTGGGTCTTAATGCTCTCTCCTGTGTCTTGGATCTTGGTGCTCTCTCTTGCGTCTTGGGTCTGGTCTTGGTAGACTTGGTCAAACCGTGGTGGACACGAGTTCTCTCCAGGGGAAATAACTCTCTGGAATTGGTCTTAGTGTTGGTGTATACGGGCTCTCTCCAGGGGAAGGACTTGGTTATGTTCTCTCTAGCAGCTAGGATGTTTGGTGGGATGGATGTGTAGCTTTGGTCAAAAGTTTGACTTGGTCAAAGCATGTGTAAGCTTTGACTTGGTCATGGTGAGAGCTTTAACTTGGAAGGATGGCTTGACCCATACTTTGCCCAGGAGGAGCTTACTCGAGAAGCTAAAACGGTGGAAGCCTTAATAATTCATTCCTCGTTTTGCGTATTTTTCCTAGTTTTGCATAGTTATTTCCTTAATTATTTAGTCTTTCATTCTTCCCTCTTCATTCTTCATTTCATCCGAATATCAAGCTTCTTTTTTTTTTAAATTTCACTTCCTTCTAACTTCAATTTTCAATTTCAATTTACCCTACACAATAAATAAATATATCAATAAGATTTAATTATAACCCAAAATTAATAATTAAATAATAAAACATAAAATATAAATAAAAACACTTAAATGATTAAAACTTATTCCAAGCTAATACCAAACATAAACAAAATAATAATGAAGATCATGCTAAATAAAAACACATAAAATAAGCCTTAAAACACAACAATATCAACCTATTATGTAAGAAACATATGCCAAACACTTAGAAAAACCTATACAAATGCATAATTATTAGTATCATCACATAGATAATGGGTGAAAATTTTGTACAACCTTCAATACCTTGCTTTGATGGTCATTATGATCATTAGAGCATGTTGATGGAAAATATTTTTAGAATGAAGGAGCATTGGCATGTTGTTTCAATAGGCATACCAAAACTAACACCTGGTACAACAAGGATAGATGCTGAGAAGATAGACATTGAAGCAATGAAGCTGAAGGATCTCAAAGCAAAGAATTATCTTTTCCAAGCCATTGATCGTGGAATTTTGGAAACAATACTCTACAAGGATACTACAAAAGATATCTGAGACTCTGTGAAAAAGAAATTTCAAGGCTCAGCAAGGGCAAAGAGGCAGTAGCTTCAACCACTTTGTTCATAATTTAAAACTATTCGAATGAAGTCAGGGGAGTTATTCACAGATTATTTTTCGTAGGTGATGACCATAGTTAATAAGATGTGGATTCATGGTGATAAGTTAGAGGATGTTATGATTCTTGAAAAGATTATTCGATCCATGAGACCAAAATTTAATTATGTGGTTTGTTCTACAAAAAATCTAATGATATTGATTCACACTCTATTGATGAATTATAGAGTTCATTACTGGTTCACGAGCAAAAATTAAATTAGCAAGAGAAAGAGGAGTTAGCACTAAAAGTCTTAGTAGAAAATAATGCAAGAAGAAGAGATGGAGGATGAGGCAAAAATGGAAAAGGTATAGGCAAAGGCAGAGGTAGAGGTAGAGGCAGTAGAGGCATAGAAAACATTTATAATAACCAACAGGAAAATCAACAACAAGAGAATTCATTTTAGAGGAAAGGAAGAGGACATGAGGGCCATCATATAAGGTCAGTAGACAAGTCAAACATTTAATGTTACAAATGTCATAGATATAACCATTATAAGTCTGAATATAGAACTAACTTGTTTAAAGCACGTGGAGAGGAGTTTAACTATGCAGAAAAGGAGGAAGATACATCATTGCTGATGGTGTGTCATGTAAAGGAGGAAAAAAAAAAGAATTTGTGGTATCATAACACCGATTTCAATAACCATATCAGTGGAAACAAGTCAGTTTTCACCACTTTAGATGAATCTTTCAGAGATATTGTAAAGTTTAAGGACAACTCTAAAATTTCAATCATGGTAAAAAGGCAGGTAACACTTCAATCCAATGGAGATTATACTTTAACAATCTCTAATGTCCCTTTTGTTCCAGATTTTAAGACCAATTTATTAAGTATTGGTCAGCTACAAGAAAAGGGTTATGAAATTACTATCAAAGATAGAGTTTGTAGAATCTAAGATGCTAACCTAGGTTTGATTGCCATAGTTAAAATGACAATAAACTGAATGTTTCCCCTCTATCTCAATAGCTTTAAACATTCATGTTTTTTAACCAAGATGATGGATCCAACATGGCTATGGCACTTTCGCTATGGACATTTAAGCTTTACTGGATTGAGGACACTACAACAGAAGAACATGGTAATGGGACTCCTGAAAATTGTTCTCCCTTCTGAAATTTGTGAAAGTTACGCAGTTAGAAAACAACATTGTAATTCTTTTCCATAAGGAAAATTGTGGAGAGCAAAGAAGGTGCTAGAATTGGTTCATTCTGACATATGTGGGCCAATTAAACTAAGCTCTAATGGAGGTAAAAGATACATCATCTCATTCATTGACGACTTTAGTTGAAAATTGTGGGTTTATTTCTTGCAAGAAAAGGATGGAGCTTTTACAACCTTTAAAAACTTCAAGATGCTTGTTCAAAAAAAAAAGTGGTAGTCCAATCAAACTTTCCACATAGATGGTGGTGGAGAGTACCAAAAAGAAAGTCACAGTCCAATCAAAGTTCTCCACACAGATGGTGGTAGAGAGTATAACTTACAAGAATTTACAAATTTTTGTGAGGATAATGGAATTAAAAGACAACTTACAATAGCATACAGTCCGTAGTAAAATGGAGTTAGCGAAAGGAAAAATGTCATGATTATGAACATGTTATGATGTATCTTGTCAAGAAGTGGAGTCTAAAAAAGCTTTTGGCCTCAAGCTGTTAAATGGAGATACACATATTGAATAGGTCCCCTACATTTGCAGTTTAGAACATGACATCGAATGAAGCATGAAGTGGATGAAAACCAATTGTGGATCACTTCAGGATTCTTATATGCATTGCATATGTTCATATCCCATATGAGAAAAGGAAGAAACTTGATGATAAGGGAGAAAAATGCATTTTCTTGGGTGTTAGTGAAGTTGGACAATCCTATCACCAAGAAAATTGTTATCAGCTGCGACATAGTCTTTGATCAAGAAACAACCTGATCATGGAATGGAGTTAAAAAGCCTATTCTAATAGATTTTGATAATGATGAAGAAAGGGGACAACCTTTATTAAATGAACAGCAACCAGAAAATCATGAATACATGTTCACAGTCCACTTTCAAGGCCACAACACAGTCGAAGAAGGCCTCTATGGATGGCTGATTATGAAGTCTCTGAAATTAGTCAATCATAAGACTTTCTTACTCACTTTGCTTTATTTTCAGATTGTGATCCTATAAGCTTTCATGAAGTAGTGAAGGAACCAAAATGATGCACGACTATGGATGAAGAAATTGCAACAATTGAGTAGAATAATACTTGGGAGCTGACTGAACTTCCAAAAGGGCACAAAATAATAGGTATTAAATGGTCATACAAGACAAAATTGAAGGAGAATAGGGAGATTGAGAAACACAAGGCTCGTTTAGTAGCTAAAGGCTACAAGTAAGAGTTTAGCATGGACTACAAGGAATTTTTTGCTCTTATTGCACGACTTGATATAATCAGATTATTGATTATTCTAGCTGCTTAAAATTCATGGCCCATCTTTCAACTAGATGTGAAGTCAGCTTTTCTTCATAAAGACCTGGAATAAAAGGTATTTATTCATCAACCTCCTAGCTATATAAAAGTTGGGCATGAGCATAAGGTGTATAGATTAAAGAAGGCATTATGTGGGTTAAAACAAGCTCTAAAAGCTTGATATAGTCGCATAGTTGCTTATTTCTCTAAGACAGGTTTTCAAAAATTTCCGTATAAGCATACACTCTTTGCAAAAGTTGGTCATGGAGGAAAGATTCTTATTGTTTGCATGTATGTTGATGATTTAATTTTTACTGGAAATGATATTGCTATGTTTGAGGATTTTAAGAAATCCATGATGATTGAGTTTGATATGACTGATCTTGGATTACTACACTACTTTCTTGGGATTGAAGTGAAGCAAATAGATGTTCGAATTTTTGTTTCTAAAAAAAAATGTGCAAGAAGTTTTAGACAGATTTCAAATGAAAAGTTGCAATCTTATTACAATACTAGAAGAGAGGAACTTGCAGCAATGTTTTGAAAATCAGTACTGTATCGATACCAGTTTTAGCCTCGGAATGGTATCATATTAGTATCAGTCAATAACGGTATTGGTATCGGTATTGGTATTGGTATCAGTATCGGCCAACTTTTTAAAATTATACAATGGTCCCTGAATTTTATAAAATCTGTAAAATAGTCTTGTATGTATTATGTATTTTTTACAAATATAATTTCAACATGTTTCAAA
>JAOXYD010000136.1:6158938-6175844 GCA_028565735.1 Pinacopodium congolense | reverse complement strand
CTTAATAATAGTATGTTTAATTAAGTTTTTTGAGATAATTATTCGTAGTAAATTTAGTAATTAAAAAATAAGAATTTTAATTTGCTTACTAATAATTTTAAAATAGGCCTCTTATCTTAAGTGAGTTTTTTTTCAATCTAAGAAAAAAAACTTGTTTGCAATGTTTTTAAAATTTTACTTACACAAATATAATAGTTTATATGACTAAATAAAAATTAAGTGGGTTATTTTAGAAGATTAAAAGGGAAAAGCAAGTGAATTAGTTGCAAGATGGGAAACTTTAGAATGTGTTTCGTATGAAATTAAAAAAAGTGGTTAATATGTAATTATACCAACAGAAACCTAATTTTTTGTGACAAATCAAGCGATCGCCAGGCTCCCACCCCACTCATCTAGTCTACCTCTTTGCCCTCTTCGACGTTCACTCGTGTTCGCAGCAAGAACCATTGTCAGTTGTCGCAGTCACTGCAACTGACGCATAACCGTAGGTCAGGTTAGGTCGCAATGGTCCAATCAAGTTGAGTTGTCCAACAAGCGCTCAAGTCAGGTCGCAGTGCTCCTCTCAGTCATGCAAGCGCTACAGCGATCACGCACCCTCCCATTTGGACTGTCGCTACACCTCGCTCACGGCTTACCTTCAACCTGATCCAGCGGTTCAAGCTCCCTTCCTACGTGTAGTGTGGGTTGTACGTGAAGAAAGGTAATGTAATTAATTTATAATTGATAGGAATAAATTTTGTTATATTTTTATATATTATTTCAATTAAATTCATTCCTATTTTTATGTTAAATTACTCATTTTGTATTCCTATTAATGTTACATGTAGATTTAATGATGGAATACAAAATTTGGATTAAAGCATGAAGAATTTGAAATAAATTGGAGCACAAGTGTTTACAAAGGAAATCTTTAAAAACTTTGGAGAAAAAGGAGTAAAAAAAACATGGTAAAAAGGAATTAAAAAATGTTCATTCAAGAACCAAATTTTAAAGATCTTAAAGAGAGTTTTGGACAACCATTTATAGGACAAAATGCATAGCATAAGGCCTTTCTTTCAGTCCAAAAAGCAACAAAAAAATATTGTTTGAAGGCTATCCAAAATGCAACCCATGGGATCAACATAAATGACTTGAACAGGGTCATATTAGGAGCTTGCCTTATGACCCTGCCTTCACTTATAAAACGACACAACTCAAGCTTGTAAGGAGAGCCTTCCTTGGTCTTTTAAAACGACAATGAATGAAGTGTAGAAGGAGGGAGCAAGAGCTTTCCAAAACGCTGCATTTAAGAGGAGTTTAATTTGACGTTTAAGAGAGTAGCTCAAACATTAGACCGCCATTCAAAACGACAGTAGCTTCATGTGCTTAGCAAGAGAGAGGCAACCACGTAATTACTCATCCAAAATGCAATTGAGGAGCTCCCTTTCAATGAAAAAACTCAACAACACGTGTGAGGTCCTGAATTAAGGCATGAAACGACTTGGAAAGAGGATATCCACCACTTAAAAAAATGGTGTTCTTTCTTGGCTTGCAAGCTAAGCAGCCCTAAAGTGTGGAAGGAGTGTCGACTAGCCAAGAGATGAGTGGAGAGCCGTAATTATAGAATAAAAATACAAGAAGCTCTCCATGTCCATAAAGAATAATACGATTGCACATGTCTTGTTGGGGGAGCAATGCACTTGAAAGTCAAACCATAAGGTGCTCTCCTAGAGTGAATTTAGCTGTAGCTTGCTTCTCACCAAGGAGTCGACATTAACATTTGCTTTGGCCATTTGTCTTGGTTTTGTTTTGGCTATGTTCTCCATGAATGGTAGCTTTCTTTTTATTTTCAACTACTATATCTTAGCTAAATGTTCTAGCTTCATTTCCTTAAGTTTAATGTTTTCTTATATATTAACATTTGATTGTTATGTTAATGTTTTTGCCTCTAATTTTCAGCCTTTATTCCATTAGTTTAAGCTTGGGTTTTTGCTTGTTCTTTATGCTTGTTAATTATGTTTTATTTGTTAAGTGAATTCATGCATGTTCCTAGGTTTTAATTCACTTAATGTCTTTGTTTGTTCAATTTATAGTTGTTGGAACTTTTTTCATTTAAGTTTTATTGAATGAGGTTTTACTTAATTAAGTGATCTCTTAGTTAATTAGTGTTTGAGTTAATTTAAATGATAATTTGTATTTTTCATTTAGTGATTTTAATTTTCTAGCCTTAATTTAATTTAATTACGTATGATTTTTTTTGTTTATTAATTTGTGTTTTGCATATTATATGGGTAATATTTGGAAGATTAGAAGTAAAGTCTTGACTTTTTAGCATATTGAACCACCACATACTTCTAACATGTTATATGAGAAAGTATTTGATCTCTTGAAAGATTGAGAGATTGAGAGCAAAATATTTGCTAGCACATTGGATAATACAAGCAACATGATTGGTATGCAACATTGTTGTGTAACCAATTCAACCTTCAAAATACTTTGATTTGTAGAGGAAAATATTTTCATATTCGGTGTAATGCACATATCTTGAATCTCTTTGTTCAAGATAAATTGAAAGTTGTTTCTGAGCATATGAAGAAAATCAGAGATAGTGTTCTGTATGTTCGTAGATTTGAAGTAAGGAGACTTAAAAATTTTTTAATGTACTATAGCTATTGGTTTGAAAGTTTCAAAATCACTTTGACTGGATGTGCCTACATAATTGAATTCGAATTATTTGATGCTAGAAATGACATTTTTTTATCATCCAGTATTTTTTCAATTGCAGCTTGTTGACATTTGTTGTGAACATTGCCCTAGTAGGACAAAATTACAAAAATTACAAAGATTTTATAGCCTTTTTAAGAAATGACCACTTTTTTTTTGTTAGAATATCCAACTGCTAATCTTTATTTTGAAAATATATGGAATATGCAGAAGTTTATATTAAAAGCAATGGACAACTAAGATATACAAGTGACAGAAATGACATAATACATGAAAGAAAAATTTTTAAAAATCAAGAGATGATTTTTTTTGTCATTCTCTCACTTGCGGTTGTAATTGACCCTTGTTGTAAGTTGACTTTTATTAAGTATTATTATGAGAAATTAGGTGCAACTCATGCTTTTAAGTGGTTGGATGTTCGAGATCAATTATATTTTATTTTCAGAGAGTATAAGACTTTTCATGATAATTTGTCTCATTCTTATGACCATGGAACTGGAGGTCAAGTTTACCGTGAAGGAAATACAAATTTTCTGGTATGTAAATTATTTATTGTCATTTAAATTAATACATTTAAATTATATTTTGTAAATTTCTTAAAGTTAAAACATATTTTGATATGGATTTAGAATTTTGCTCAATATGTAATTGAAAGTTTTAACTACAAAACACAGCTTGATCTTTACTTGGATGAGCCAAAAAAGCCATTTGAATTGAAGTTTGATGTGCTTGCCTTTTGGAAAGAAAATAAAGTTAAATATCTAATTATCGCATAAATGACAAGAGACATATTAAGTATTCCAATCACAACTGTTGCTTCAGAATCCACCTTCAGTATGGATAATAAGATTTTAATCAAGTATAGGAATTGTCTTTTTCCGAATAATGTGCAAATTTTGATAACATCTCAAAATTAATTATATGTTTATGAAGATTTGACTTCTTTATTTTAGTTTTTATATTTAGTATATTATTTGTATAACTATTAATTCTTTTTTCTTTCTCAATACACAAAGCGAACGATTACAATTTGGAGCATTTAAATGGTTTAAAAGTGATATTGGAGATTTTAAAGTCGCACATCAATTCTGAAGCATCTTCTAACATGATTTAAAGGTAGATTATTATAAATTTTTTTTACGTATATATAACTATATTAAATTATCAAAGTGTCTTATTGCAAGTTTTACACATCCAAGATTTTCTTTTTTTGTTAACTAGTGAGAAAATGAAGATTGACGTGACATTGCTTTTAATATTTTTTTTAACAAATCTTTTGAACTTTATTCTATAATATTCTGTAAGTTCTTCATTAATAGTATAAAATTTTAATAAGTAAAGATGTGTTAAACAATTACAAATTTTGAAAGAATTTTCAAGTGTTATTATTTTGTTCTCAATTATATTTTGATGTATAAGATTCATCTTAACTATTTTTGTTATTTTAATTAAAATTTTAAATTTAATGTTTTCTCATTATTTGTCTATATATATTTGAATAACATTATATTTTGTAAATAAGGCACCTTGCTAAGGAAGTGTAATTGCTTATATTATACTTTTGTTCTGCCACAACTTTTTTTTCCTATGCAGGACAAGCCATAATACGAACACAATGATGCAATTGCAGTTGGCATATTCTCCTTTCCACTTTGAATTATATTGTTTTCCACTATCGTCATCTTTTTTTTTTTTTGAATAAATCTATCATCTTCTTTTGCTTATTGCTAGTTTTTAGGTTAATTGTAGTTTCCTGACTATGACTATTATTTTTTTAATTATAGATGGTTAATTATTAAAAAATAACCGTTAAATTTTTATTATAAAAAATAGTTCAATGCTTTTAAAAATTCTTAATATACTTCAAATATAAACAACTTCAAATATTTTCAAAGCTAAGAAATTTTAAGAAATAGTTCAATGCTTTTAAACATTCTTAATATTCTTAAAATATAAACATATTTTTAAATTAGAATTATTTTAATAATAAAAATATTTTAAGCTAAAATATTGTTTAAAATTTTACATTTAATAAAATTTCCAAGTAATAATTTATCCTATAAAAAAAGAAATTAAAACCAAGATTAAAAAGATAAAACCATAAATCACAACAGAATTTTAAGAGTGACTTCTGATCAATTAATATTTAAAAAACATAGACAAGGTAAGTCTCATGCATTTTCTTAAAAAAAATTATAGGGTTTTTGAATTGTGATTTATAGCTTCTTAACTAACTTGTGTCTGGTTGAATTTCTCTTTTTGCTTCTCTCATTTTCACTACTTCTAAAAGCCTTCTTTTGACTGACAAAAACCAGCAGACAAGAGTCCAAGTCAGGCCAAATAGTCAATTCGAGTGGCAGGACATTAAACAACTGATTTTACCTGAAGATAAAAAGGTGTTCCTTTGACTTAATAGGCCCTTAGCTATCTAAGAGACTTCACGCATGTACTAGCACTTACATCCTCCAAAACACGATTCATAACCCCGATGATATGAAATCAATGCCTCTCACCTTCCAAAATTTTGGGACCAACAAACCTAGCACCGTTAGATCCTATAAATAAAGTTACCAAAATAATCAACCATTCATCCCAGACGTGAAATAGACCAATAACTTCATTTCATGCGGGATGGAGTACATATGACTGGAAGGATCATAAAGATACGGCGGCTCAAAAAGAACTTATCTGGTCTGGTAAATTTCATGATCAGAGTGCCATAGATGATAAGGAACTTGAGATGTTTGATCATGCTAGCATAATTATGTTCACACATGCTATCGCCAACCAGAAACAGTTTTTGATACTAATTTCATAGAATTTGAGGATGCTTCTAACCTGCATCATATGCAGAAATCGACCATTAATAGTTGATCACAGAGAAACAGAAAAAAAAAAAGAAAAGAAGCAACTGCATGAAAAGTAAGTGAATGAGAATGAGCACTTTGATATTTCTTCTATGGCCTTCATAACTTCGGAGGAACTTGTTTCCAACACTTGACCTCCAAATATTATCTCATCTAAAATAGTATGTAGCTGCCAAAAAAAAAAAAAAAGGAAAAAACCTGAAGTCTATCTTAAATAGTTTCATCATCTACCAGCATGCATAAGTTTTAGACCAGATAAAAAAGTCAGCCAGTGTAAACTATAATTGCAGCAACAAATGCCTGACCAGTTATGATGTTGAGCTCACCAAAAAAGAGTGTAATCATAATTCATGTAGTTCATCGCTACATTTAAATCGCCTTGTTTACTACATATGTCATTTCCAAAATATATCAATTCTTGATCACTCTAATAGACATATACCTTATTGTAATTGAATACCAAATCAAGCTCACACACGTCTCTGAAGCATTTGTCCAGTGTCTCCACAAAGACTGATGTCACAAAGAAACAAGTCAGAACTCCAAATTAAGCTAGCTATCACAGATATTTATATAGCTAATCATTTTTAAGTACTTAAGCCTCAAATTTCTCAAAAAACATTTCCTAAACTTTCAAGGATGCACTTCATTACAGATGTCGCACGAGTCTTCAAGTGGTCATTGAGGATTAGCATAGTGGTCACAGGACCATACAGGTAGGAAAATATGTGTTCCAACCACCATAAGATTCTAAACTGAAAAGCTTCTTAAAGACTTCACTGCCAAGTTTGTGCCATATTAACGAGAGAAGCACTACTAGTCAGCAAATATGAGTTTGCATTCTGTCTCTGCTAGTGATCAAATCAGAAATCGAATTACTGGCACATAACATTTTCTTAAAATGAAAATAGAAACTCCTTTTAGCTACCAGTCGTTAGAAACTAAGTTCCAAAATGTCACCTATATCTTCTACTTTGAATTCCATACTTAGTAAATGACCTTGAATGAGATCAAGCATGGCGAGCTCGTTTTCAGAACTGTCGAACACAAACACAAAATACAGAGTGGCGTAGTGTTTATAAGCGATGCGACTATCCTGCCAAACAGATTTAGGAAAAGAAAAACGAAAACGTCAATCATATCCCGGAAAACTGATAATATTTTCAACTAAAACAAAGAACTCCTTGATTTAGGTAAAAAGATAATTTACAAACCGGACCAAAGATTGAATCCGCATCCACGAAATTGGTTACATTCTCCGCCCTACTACAGAGCACTTCACAGAAACTCAATAATCAGACTCGAAAATGGCTACTAACAATAACTGAGACAGCTCAGGCCAGACCATTAGCCGTGAATGGTTACCAATTACCTCCATAGACGCTGCGAATGAGCTCCCGCTGCTTCTCCACAGCCTGAATTCAAAAGTTGCAACCATATTATTAGGATCGAACCGGAAAACGAATCAACAATTAAAAACTGTTATTCGGTTAAGAGAGAAGATTGGTTACCAGAAAATCGTAGAATTTTGCGAGGCGAGGCTTGCCTTGCGTGTTTATAATCATCACAGCTTTTATCATCTTTTTTCCTCCTCTCTCTCGGTGCCAATGTTCGATTCCAGAAGATCGTCTCACAAACAGTATTTAAATAATCGTTTAGGAGATCGTCTTAATTCTTGTTTAGATGGTTTTCATTTTTAGTTTTCATTTCTTTTTTAAATATAGAAATCGAAAAAATAAATTAATAGCTTTCTCATCCCGATTTATTCTAAAATTACATTTTCCACTCTAAAAAGTTGTATTTTGCCTTTTAGTCCACGTTTACGACGGCGTATACGGAACAGTAATGTGAGCCAAGGGACTTCAAGTGTATAGATGTTGGGTCAAGAAAAGTATTTTAAAATGGAGTACTCTCAACTTTAAATATTTACCACGGAATGCCCTAGATCTAGGTCTATGAGCTTTGTGTCAATACAGCTCCAAAGCGACAGCAGAGATAGGACGGACGGCGCGTGATATGGCCACACCTCAGCAACAACCAGACGACGATGAGGACACTATAAACTCGATTAAAATTCTTTTACCAGACGACCACAGTAATAGTTTAACTACTACACTACCTAATGGAGTAGAGAGGCAACAAGTGCTGCAGCAATATCACCTCCGTTCAATTAATTCAATGGTGGTGATCAGGCAGCTCCCTTCCCAAGGCCTCTCATTCCAGCTATGGCCGGCGGCCAACACTCTCGTGTCGCTTCTTGACCAATATCGTCGCCAACCGGAGGCCAGTCCTCTTTCACAGATACTCGTCGCCTTTTCCAAATCCGTCGGCGGACATCTCAAAGTGCTCGAGCTAGGTTCCGGCACTGGCCTCGTCGGAATAGCGGCGGCGGCGACGAGCGGTGCCAATGTGACAGTGACGGACCTACCGCACGTCATAGCGAACCTCCAGTTCAATGTTGACGCCAATGCCGATCTTGTGAGGCTACACGGTGGTGCTGTCCACGTGGCGGCGCTGCGGTGGGGAGATGCCGGTGACGTGGAGGCGGTAGGGCGGGATTTCGATCTGATCGTGGCGTCGGATGTTGTGTATCACGATCATCTATTTGAACCTCTACTACAAACTCTGCGGTTACTGATGTGCTTGGGTGGGAAAATGGTGTTTGTTATGGCGCATTTGAGAAGGTGGAAGAAGGATTCCGTGTTCTTCAAGAGAGCTAGAAAGCTTTTCAATGTTGAGGTGATTCACGTTGATAGCCCGCAAGCGGGTTCCAGGATCGGAGTTGTTGTCTACCGTTTTGTTGTGAAGGGTGGAAAGGTAGTAGACAAGAAAGTGATCAAATGTTTGGAGTGTTAAAAATGGAAATTTCATTGGCGTTGCTTCTTTGCGGTTTTTGATTAAAAAAAATGGTGGTTTTGACTGTTCATCTTTCTATTGTCCCAGTTGCTAAGAATGGAAATTCAACGTGGAAAGACATAAAACTGGATGATATTGAACATTATAATATCCGACAAAAAATTACAGACTAACACCACAATATCACAAATTTGATCAAGAAATTTGTATAACATTATAGTATCCGACAAAAAATTACAGACTTAACACCACAATATCACAAATTTGATCAAGATATTTGTGTTCATTTAACTACTTTTACAACAGAGGTTTTCTTTCCATGCAGCTCCAACAAAAACACGATCTCAAGCTCTTCAAAAATGCAAGCTGGAATATAAGAAGGTTATATAAGAAGAATCACAAGTGAAAGAAACTTTCTCGTTCAATTAACTGCATGCCAATTTCAACAAGCCGTCGCAAAACACTCACAGAGGATGCAACACCGAAATGGCGACGGCTGAGCCTAGTAGAAGGCAGACCTAAGCTGAGGAATAGCCTTTCCACCCCAAACTTATGCAAGAAAAATGCAATTATATAGACGAATAATGCATATAGTTCCCCTAACAAAAATCCAAACTCATCTTTTTCTAAGTGGTGAGCCTTTAGCCACAGCTTTCATACTCTGTGAGTCCCTGAAGCAGACGAAGTGCACTAGGGTTTTGCCGTTTGGATAGATGGCAAAAACACTCGTTCCAATTTTCTTGTGACATAGCGAGCACATACTATCACTGGTAATCTTCACAACTGCTTTCCTTTGACTGTATAATTCATCTTTCACCTGTTCCACATGATTGTTTGTTTAACATAAAAGGAAGAAGTGATAGATGAAGTACAAAATTAACTTGAAAATAGCCAAGTCATAAGTGCAAAAGCAAAAATTTGTGAAAATGACTTGGAAAACCAGTTTGGAGTGCCAAAGCATTTCGCAGTGGGCACCTAAAAGGATTAACATGCAGAGAATTGGAACAAAATTTACATCTGAATACATGGGCCTTGATTGCATTAAAATAATCCACATAAATTAATTTACCCAAAGAGGAATCCGGCCATTGAATTGAGCATGTAAAGCAACTGTTACAATATCCATTATGAGCTCAAGTTTGTTTAAAACATGTTAATGCTCTCTATATTTGCACACCATATGATGCAGGTTTTGAATGTTGAGAGCTAGCCTCTACAAATGTTTCAATGAAGCTGTCCTGCTTGTGGATGCCATGCATAGGTTATCAATCAAACTTGACCTCTACAATAGAAAATGTGAGAACTACACACTAATGGTTCCAATCCATCATCTCAAGCAAATATAGAACCCCAGTCTAGTCAAATACCTTTTTTGGTCTGAAATAAAACATCACGACCTAAATACGTTGCATTATTCATATATCTCAGTCAAATTAATGCACAATGTATAGCACAGAACCTGTAGATTTTCACTCTCCCTCAAGCTCTTGATCACTGAGAGGTTCCGGTACGCCTCGCCGGATTTTCTTAAAAGTGGTCCAAGAAATGGTAACAAGTTCTACAAAAAGAAAGATGGAAAGATAGTACATATTATAGTGCCAACAAAGTAAATGTATGAGATATTGCTCAAAATTAAGAATGAGAGGTGTCAGTATATATTATAGTGCCAACGAAGCAAATGTATGAGATATTGCTCAAAATTAAGAATGAGAGGTGTCAGTACATATTATAGTGCCAACGAAGCAAATGTATGAAATATTGCTCAAAATTAAGAATGAGAGGTGTCAGTAGACCTTTAATCTATTTATTAGTAGATATGTCCACATTGAGCCATAGTTCTTAGGTAATTATATCTATCCTCAAAAGTGGAGAAATCTATCTCAGTTTTCCCAAACTCGAATAAAATAATTAAGTACATAATTGGCTTGTGCAAGGACTAATTCAATAAATATACAATTTTCATGTCCTCATTGTTCATTTATTGTCTACTAAACTCAAGTCTATCCTTCATTCTTGTCAGAAACCAACGTATTCATACCTGCAATTTAGTTTCACGAGGTAAAAGTTTGAGGGCCTGGGCTCCATTGATCCTGTCCCACCTTCTGCTTAAAAGATCAAGGACCTCATCAAGCATAAAATTTGAAGCCCCTTCTTCATCAAAATCATCCGTATCAATATCACTCCTGCTACTGTCAGTGCTACTAGGAGTGAATCGCATGTCTTCTGCACCCTCTATTGCAGCAATTTTCTTATTAGCACGACCCCCTTTAGATTTAGCAGAAGAACTAGAACTAACCCTAGGTAGGCTTGTGTTTGGAGAGGATACTAAATTGGTAATTCGCTTCTCAAAATTCTTATTTGTCTTTCTGGGGTTCAAATATATTTGAAGAAGAGTGAGGTATATATTGGCAGAAGATTTTACAGACGACTGGTGTCCAGACTCATAAACCCGATCGCAATAAGCTAAAGCGAGCTCAGGTACATGAAGCTGCAAGGGTGGAGTGAAATTTTCTCAACTTCCATGGATCAATTAAATAAAGAACAAAAAACTCGATGCAAATCACATGCTATAGACCACTAGAAATGTAACAGTTATATGGACACAAGCTAACACTTTATATTCCATCAGACTTTGGTGCCTTTTGTGGCTTAACGTTGTTATTGAAAGTGAAGACGGATTAAAACATAGAGCTTTCAGCCTCAAATAATGTTTCCTTGCAAGTGATATCACAATTCATTCAGCATCTCATTACTCCCCAAAAGGAAGCCATCTATTTATCTTATCAAAGATTACCTTGTGAACATAGAGAGATAAGGCAAGCTCATGTTGATTCATTTTTCCTAATAGAAGCGCACGCTCTTCGTATAATGCATTTGCTGGAAGGCGCTTTAGCAAAGCCTCAGGGTTATATCCTGATATGCTCTCTAAAGCAGATAATAACTTCCTCCTTGTTGGGGAATAAGTTTTCTCATCCCATTGCTGTCGAGAACTCAACTCTGAATGCCAATCAAGCACTTCTGAGAGATATATTTGTATCTGCAATCAACGGGGTTCTAAATACAATATTCATAATAAAATTAACAGCATAACTTCAGAAACGTTAATAGGGCTGGCTGGCAGTTCAATATGCTCTGCAAATAAAACATGAAGAGATTTTACTACCAAAGGATTACATTATGATATCATTACCATTTCATTTTGAAGGTTTCCAGAGATCCCATTTTCATTCATTTCAAGCATCAATTCTAAATATCTTCCCTGCAAGTTTGGAGCATGCTGCTTCAAATAAGAGTTCACCAAGTCTGCGGGAATATTTCCAGATAAAAAAAGCTCAATCGCTTGTGTTGGACAGCTTTCAAGAATAAGCATTGAGAACTCCAGGACAAGCATGGGATCAGTCCCACAGAGAGGCTACACAAGGCAATCCATAAAAAGACTCATTAGGTATACAAGATTGAGCCCCATATGTATAACTACTTATTCAACATATCATTTGGAACATTCTTTACTTTCCTGACAAATGGTGCTTAAAAGCAATAGCAAGTTCAACAGAAGAATGACATGAAACTCAAACTGTGAACCATAAAAGAATTCATGTCACCGCCTAAATGCTAGGTACATCAGAAGATTTATCATCCATGTCAATTAATGCTGATAACAATATCCAATCTGTTTTTCTATTCAAAAAAGTGAAATAGTGCCTGGAAAGTCATTAACAAGGCATGCAACACTAAGTCAACAGAAGTTTGAACATCTTCCTTCTCAAAAACTACAAATTGTCTGATTCTTGAATTGGAATCACTTTCTATTATTCTTTCCTTAGTAGTTACATGTTGGTTTAGAAAAATTAAGCATCAAAGGAAAGAAACAAAAAGGAAAAGAAAGCATACTTTGAGATATTCAATGATAGACTCAGGCCTGAACCCTGGTTTAAGTTCAGCCTGGGACTCGGTTGATCTTGACTCTTCAACTAGTTTATGCAGGAGTGTAAGAGCTTCTCGGTGCATGGAATTGCACTTATAAAGTTCTAATAATGCAGTATGATGATTCCTTTTCTGAAGGATCTCCTCACATATTTTTAAGTCACAATAATTAAGACCTTTCAGTAACTCCAAAGCTGCTGAAGACTGTCCGGTAAGGAGAAGTGCCTGGAGGAGAGCTGTATCCAGTACTGCAGCCATTTCCCTAGCACCTGAGTTAATAGTCATGTTGCCATGCCCCTGAAGGGCCAAAGATAAATGATTTCCTTAAATAGAGGTCAGTATGCGGGATAGCAGAGATAAAGTTAATATACATTTTAGTTCAAATTGTTCTGCTAAATTCAATTCTTGAACACTTCAGGGCTAACATGCAAACACAATTAGATGGATAAATAAAAATGATATCAATGTGCAAAATCAGGAATCGTATAGCACATCTTAGCATCAAAGGAGAACTAATGCAAACAACCTCTCGAGGAAGGATTGACATCCACATATAGAAGTTTCCATCTACATCTGGAGCTTACTTACCGCAAATTCCCACAAAAACTTAGGAGGAAAAAAAGTGAGTAACATACCTTATTTGTTTTCCTAAACCTACTTGATTCATATGGTCCAAAGTTATCTCCGACAGCATCTAAAACAACCTCTTCTGTTCCTTCAGCAGTGGCCTTTTCAATTATGCTATATCTTTTCTTTTGCAAGTACTTAATAAGAGCCATGAGAGTATTATGGCTTATCTTCTTGGACTCGAGCTCAATATGCTCATTCAATTCCAATAGTTGCGAGGGAGGTGATGAATCCATGTCATCCGACAATCCAGATGAACCCCGTGAGAGATATGGAACATCTGAAGAGATGTCCACCAGCTTCTCTGGTTCAGGAACCATATATGTTTTTGGAAGAACAATAGAGGGATACAAATAAAGCACATAAGTGATATCTACTTGAGATGCTAAAAAGTGTTCCATAGCCTCCTCATAGCTCCCATTATCGAAAAGATAATGGGCATATCTGTAACAGAAGAACATCACTATTCAGTACAAAACTTCTTCTAAAATGGTCACATCATGATCTTTGTAAATATCTGAACGTCAATGGTTATATTAAGTTCTGGAACTAAGGGTCTATTTGGAACAAATAAATTCCACAAGAACGTCATTATTCAGTACAAAACTTCTTCTAAAATGATCACATCTTGATCTTTGTAAATATCTGAACGTCAATGGTTATAAAGTTCTGGAACTAAGGGTCTATTTGGAACAATAATTCCAAATTTTTATGTCTGGAATACAAAAAACTGTTCACTTCAATTTTATGATTTAAATTTCATAGAATTCAACATAACTAATCTAAATTCCATCAAAATAATTGCTATTTCCAAATGATTTATACAAACTTAAAAGGTACATTTTTTATGTACCCACTAGGCTTTTTTTGGTGTGCTTTTTAAAAAAATTCCAACATTACAAGAATATTGCAACACAATATTATATTATATTATGTTTATACATATTTAGTATGGGCATTTTTTTTTTTTTGCAAGCTGTTTTTTTTGTAAAAATATTTTTTCTAATTTTTTTAAAATTATGTTGATATAAATATTACAAAAATTAAGGATGTATTTTTGTCATTATTTAATTTTATAAAACTAACATGTTAAAAAATATATTAGGAAATACATGTAAATTAACTTTCGATTCTATATTTGTTCTAGACATGATATGAGAAATTCAATTGAATTACATATTTTAAATAATAACTATCCAAATAAAAGAATTTATTTGCAAATGAATTCTACATTCTAAATTCATTCTTCTCAACAGGGGGTAAATTTTACCAAATGCAAGCAGGTTCACAAAATAATGAGAGATGATAATCTAACAAGATCATATTCGATATTTTAATGTTGAGCGAGGCCTTCCATGGACAAAAAGTTTTGATTGAATTCATGAAACTGTCTACAGTAGTCACTGCTCCACAGAAAATATATAACCTTATATGAATTGATTGCTCCTTGGCGGCTCGAAGGCTTGAATCTTCTGGTGGAAGTAGCTTGCACAAACCCAAGGCCTCCTCAAAATTGCCAGATGCTGTTAACTGGACAATCTGAAATATAATTAAGGCCCTTAATTCCATGCTGTAATGTATTTACAATCTTCTCCATGTTTCACAACAGCAAAAGAACAGGTTTACGAAAACAGGAAGGGGAAGTAATTAAACTGAGCATTAAAGTTTAAGACTAGGCATAAATTTCATAACAGTCCAATCTTTAATTTGAAGCTGCACAGGTCTAGCTTTTATGAAATTTCTGGACCCAGAGGCAAGCTATAGATATTGAGGAGACAAGTGAAGGAAAACAAATAAACGCTATGAAAATACCTGGGCACCAAGAGGAACAGGAAAGAGACCATATGCAGAATTGTCCAACGCAACAATTACAGCATTGTTGCTCTGGCTGAGATGACGAATGTTTGGAAGAACAATAGTCTGTATCAGTGGATATGGCACACGGAGTGACCTAATCTGCAGAACAGAAGTAGCAGATTATCAACAAGCGAACAAAATAATAGAGAGGGAGAAAAAGATTTCATCCAGTCCATAATTGTTCTACCTCAACACGTCTCGGAAGCAAAGCAATTGCATAAGGCTTCTGAATGACAACAACAGATGGGGCCTCTGACCAACAAATCCTCTCTGCTTGAAGAAGCTTCCCATTTTGATCAACAAAGACCCCAATGTTCTCCTAAATTCAGAAGGAAAATCTTAAGTTGGATTCGTTCTCTTTTATGACAATAACAACTGCCGCATACAAGCTTAAATGACAAGAAACTGCAACAGAACAGGACAACTTATGAATAGTGATCAGAAGTTGAAAAGTTGTAAATTTTGAGAATCTCAGCTAGAAATATTTTGATGCATGTTGGGCTATAAGACCCATCCATTTGCAACAAAGACAAGATTAAAATCTAAGATCCACCATTAGAAAGAACAATTAAACAGAAGAATTAAACTAGCAATGGCCTAAAATAACAAGCAAACATAAGAGATGAACATTAAAACAACCAAAACAAAATAGTAAGTACCTTGCCAAGAAGAAGTTCCCCAGAAGGAAGGGACACAACTAAAGGAGAGGCGAGTCTCCCAGAAGGAAACACCTCAGTCAATGCACCATTCGTAGAATTCAATATCACGTATTCTTTTTTAATTCCCAAGCATATGTTTTCACCGCACCAGGACATGGATTTCACCATATCTGGTACACCAAATTCCTTGACCTCCACGAATCCTCGTCCTCCTGAAAAATAGTTTAGTCCACTAATAACACCCATAACTTTTAACACCTAAAAATTTCTCCAAACAATTCGAAACATCCAGCACAATATAACAAAACCGGGAAAAAGAAATGAAGTACCCAATTCAAGTAATTACCATCATGCCTGAAGATACAAACTCTCCTTTGCCTCGCGAAGCACAAAACCCCTCTTTTATCGTCCCAGGAGTACACATTAGCACCTTTCGCTTTGGTGATCACAGCCAGAATCTCCAAATTGGGAAGCCTATGGAAGGCAATGGATTCAGAGAGGGAGAGAAGCAGCTCTCGCGAGGCCAGAACCTCCATTGATAAGATAGCTTTCTTCGAGAACCCTGTAACGGTTCTTTCGAGCTCGTAACTCTCCTTTCGCAGCTCCTGAACATGGCCGTGGTAGTCGGAATTCGGAGCTCGGTCGGAGACGGTGGACTCCGGGCCGTAAATTCGTAGAGCCCCATCCGAGCATCCGACAAGGAGATTTGATCCGTAGGAGGCGATTGCATCGATCTTGGTGGGGCAATTTGCGAGGAGCTGGAAGGAATCGTAGGCGCTATGCACCATTATTGTTTCGGTTTTTGATCATTTCTCTGTGTCCGTGGAGCTTTTTCATCTCATTAAAAAGTTTGGGCAAGCTACGTCGTTTTGATTCACAGTGCTTTTTACAAACATGGGACCACAACGAAATTAGAGTTGTAAGGGTACGTTTGGTTGGGCGGAATAGAATAGCTATTCCACCTCTATTCTATTCCTTAAACGAAAGCCGATGTTTGGTATGAACTAAGTGACGGAATAGGTGTATACGTGGAATTCCTAATCCGACTCAATAGCCATCTTTAGCTATTCTGAGCGTTCGTGTAAGGGGAGACAGACGACGCTGTCCTTGGAGCCAGCGGACGGAGACGAGTTGTTCCAGCCTTCAAGCGAGTCGCTCCACCTCCAGTCGGCGTTCAACAAAGTGCGTTCTTATTTTTCGTTTGTGTCTCTCACATTTCTTAAATCGCCGGAGGCCGAACGCCGTTGAATCACGATCAAGAACAGAGCAGTGGCAGTCATGAAATAGTTGCACAAGCAAACAAGCCTCAATCACCGGCGGGACGAGGAGATCCCCGACACCCAAACTGACCCTTACTCGCCAAAAGCACTCAAACACCACAGATCTCTTCCTAGATCCATCAATTACCTCTTC
>JAOXYD010000136.1:6123479-6142581 GCA_028565735.1 Pinacopodium congolense | reverse complement strand
ATACTTTAAAAATACATGTTAATTAATAGATTATATCAATTAATTAATATAAAAATCTATTTTTAAAATGTAAAAAAACATAGTTTTTTGGTTTTTGTTTTTGTTTTTTTTTATTTTGAAAACAGAAAACAAAACATAATTTAGCAAACAAATTTTCTTCTTTTGTTTATGTGTTTTTGCAAATAGAAATAGAAAAACAAAAACTAAGACTTAACCAAACAGCTCCTTACTTTTTATTTTGCCTTCCCTTTTCTTTTAAAACATATAGTAAAATGATAAATGGACAAAAATATTATTAATCTTCAAACTATTAAATTTTCTAATTCAATCTATAAATTTCATTAATCAATTTATATTCAAATTTATATTAAGATTTGTATTATTATTTTTAACAAAATTTTTATGTAACATCAATGAAATTCAGGTTAAATGTAATACAAAGACTTTTGTTAACGAATGTTAGTAGAAGTTTCAATATGGAATGATCAACAAAGCTTAAGAAATAAATTACAAGATTTAGTAATTAGAGGACTACAATAAAAAATAATGTTAAATTAAGAAACTGAAAGCATGTTTACTCTAAGGGCTTGTTTGGTATAAATTACAAGATTTATGTTTTGTTAAACACAGAAATAAAAAAAAGATAGCATAATAATACAGCACAGAAATTGAGGACAAAACACAAAAATCAATACAAATATATAAAAACTACAACTAAAAATCACAACTAACAGCAATACTAAACGACTAATAAAAAAATGATGATTTGCATGTTTGAAATTAGTAGGGGAGGGTCCAACGTTCAAGTGACAAGACAAAGTGCTTTAGCTTTATCAATTGAGGCATAAATTAATTAAGGGACTTTTAATATCACTTCTTTTTTAATTATAATTATAATTATAATTTCTTATTTTTATGTTTCTGATTTTTTATAAAGAAAAATATAAAATTATTTGATTGATATTTGTAATAAAAAAATTGAAATTTTTTTTTGTTGAGATTTGTATTAAAAAACTAATTTAGTGGTGACAACTAAATTATTAGACCAAATTATTCTTATATACTTTAAAAATACATATTAATTGATAGATATATCAATTATTTAACCTAGAAAATTTTATTTATTAATTTAAAACATATAGTTTTTTGTGATTTTTGTAATTAGAATGAGTCACAGGAGCATATTTTGTTTTACTGTAAGTTTGCATGGGTTATATAGATCAAAATTTTAAAATTGTTTGGTTTTGTTTGGGTCTTACTTAACTCAGCTAATCAGTTCTTTTTGGAGTAAAAAACATCATTCAAGGACGTGTAAAATAAAAATTTTAAGAGACATTGTAACAAGTCATTGGTTGGAAGATGTAGAAAGTACGGAATAGGCAACATTTTGCAACAACGCAATTTTATATAGATGATATTTTACATAAATGCTTTATTCAAATTATTTTTTTGGTTGAAATGTCAAGATAGGAAGATTTATTTTGATGACAACGATGTTTATAGATGCCCGTAGATTTTACTAGATTGTTATTGTAAGTTGTTCGTGTCTTTACCTTTCTGATGTATTTAATAAGGTTTTCTCCTTATTCGGTGTCGTAACCTAGTTTATGACGAAAATACCTCGAGTAGATGAGTTTTTTCCTTAATCCTAAGTCACTATTTTGGTGGCTTGATCTTTTTAATAAAATTGATTATTTATAAAAAACTTATTTTTAAAACGTAAAGAATATAATTTTCTTATTTCTCTGTTTTTATTTTTATTTTTCTGATTTAAAAAAAAGAATATAATCAAACAAATTTTCTTCTTTTATATCTTTCTTTTTAAAAATAAGAATAGAAAACTAGAAATAAAGAGTGATAGCAAAGTGACCATAGCTATTCAAGTTTGAAAGCTTTCATTTCCTCTACCAAAATTTAGTTTTTCTATTTATATAAAATGTTAAATTATATTTTCATTTATTGTTACTTGGTTGTGAACCTTATTAGGAATAAAGAAAGGGTATGCCTACTCTCTTGTATTTAAAGAATAACAATTACATATTTTCCCTTAATATTATATAAATACATATATTATGCTAAAATTTCTTCCACTCTAATGTGAGACGTGTATAGATATTATTTTTATTACAAATTTTAACCAAATAGATTTTTATTTTCAATTTTTATTGCAAATATGACAACAAAATAAAAATAAATTTTAAATTTTAAATTAAAACACTCTTATAAACTTTAAAAATACATGTTAGTTAATAGATTATATCAAGTAATTAATATAAAAAATTTATTTTTAAAATGTGAAAAATATAGTTTTTTGGTTTTTCTAATTTTGTTTTGATTTTTTTAATTTGAAAACAGAAAAAATAATTTACCAAACAAGTTTTCTTCTTTTGTTTATTTGTTTTTGAAAATAGAAATAGAAAAACAAAAACTAAAGCTTAACCAAACAACCCCTTACCTTTTATTTTGCCTTCCCTTTTCTTTTAAAACATATAGGAAAAGGATAAATGGACAAAAATATTGTCAATCTTCAAACTATTAAATTTCCTAAATCAATCTTAAATTTCATTAATCAATTTATATTAAGATTTGTATTAATATTTTAAACAAAATTTTTATGTAACATCAATGAAACTCAAGTTAAATATATAATAGTAATAAAATATCTTTTATAAATAAATTTAAATATAAAGATATTTCATTAATTTATAATAAAAAATAGAATATAAACATAAAAAATTCATTACTTTAAAAGATTAAAAACTATTCTATTGAAAAAAATTCAATATATAGTCTTACTATAAGGTCTTAAAATTTTTTAATTATTTCTTTAATATAAGATTACAAAATTATTACTTAAAATTTCATCTTTTTATCTTTTTATATGTTAGTTATGATATTAACTTTTTTCAAAAAATAGTTATGATATTAGTTATTAGTATCTTTAAAAGATCATATAATTAAGAAGATAATGTAATTTATAATGATTAAGAATTTATAATATGTACGACATGACAATGAATTTATTTTTTGAATTTTAATATATTATTTATTTATAAAATATAGGTTTTTCATAAATAATATACTTACTTTAGTGAATATATTTTTTCATAGTTAATTTAATAAGAAAAAATTAGTATAACTTGTTAAAAAATTATTTAATAGTTTTGAAAATTTTAAAATCTAAATAATAATTTTAAAAAGACATACATATTTTATCATGTAGATGTCTACATGTCAGGTTTTATTTAACTCCATTAGCAACGAATTAATGATGTTTACTTTTTCACTTGATTTGAATAAATTTTAAATGGTTGGTTTTTCAATTAAAAACTTTTAAAGATTAGACATTAAGGTGAAAAAATCTCAAAAGATTGATCATTAATTTAAAATTTTTAAAGATTAGTCAATAGTTGGTTTTACATATAAAAATTTACATGTACATATTTTGTCACATAAACATTCACATGTTAGGTTTTGTAGTTTCTATTAGTTGCATTAATAAAAAATTAATGGAGTATCTGAGTTGAACAAGTTTTAGAAATTTGGTGACTAAATTAAAAATTTTTAAATGTTGAACTCTTAAATAAAAAAATTCAAAAGCTTTTCTATTACTAGGAATTTACTATCCCTATATTAATGTAGCACCTTTTATTATATGGTAAAATTTGTAGTTATTATCTCGTGACTGAATATTACTTCAATGACTTTTAAATATTTCGACAATAATAATTTATGTCCACTGACTTTTATAAACATACCAGAAACCTTAAAACCGGTGCAATTAAGTAACGACTAAAGACATCATGGATTGCATTTTCTTTCTTTCTACTCTGTTCATGATATTTAACCTATATTATTCAGGGGTAATGATAATTATGAGGCCACCCATTCTTCTTCGTACTCATTGTTTCGTCTTTTTTCTTAAACCATTGAAGAGTCTTTTCTTGAACTTTGGCTTAATTTTTAGTGCATAGGTGTGTACGGTCCTGGAACATTTTTATCTTGAAACACTCGTGCTAATAAAGAGTGTGAAATGTTTTTGAAGTCCTAAAATAACGAATTATTAATTCAAATAATAAACTTTATCTCAAAATTAATGAATACTATACTCAAATTAAGTCGTAAAATTAGTTTTAACTTGTGATCTCAATAATATACTAAATTTTTACTTTTAGTATTAGGAGAAAGATAATATCATTTTAATTGTGTGGAAGTTTTAGAAAGACCACTTCCAAAGCATGCTAGCCGAACTCATATATACTTCCAAGCTATAAAACAAAAAACTAGAAAGTCTAGAGAGATCACCTAATGCAAGATCAAAAGTTCAATTCTTATCTCGTGGAGTAACAACCCACCCCTTTTTTCCAATTTAAGGTACGAAAAAGTTCAATTCCATAAATTATGAAGGTTTTTGTTTGATAAAATAGCTTTAATTTTTACGTATGTAGATTTTTTTTTTGGTTGAACTAAAGCTGGTTCAACTTATATTTTGATGATTGCAAAACAATACTACTAAAGTATTTGTTGTGTCTGATATGTAAAAAAGATAGGTTTGAAAATAGCATGTGCTTGATAAAAGGTGTTTAAGAGATAAATTTTGAAGTCTTAAAGCGTTTATATGAAGATCATGTTTATAGAGAAAAGATCAAAATTCAAGGTAGTTAAAAGGAATAGGATTTGTCTTTTATTTTTTTATTATAAGTCTTTTCTTGATCTTTTTATAGTGTTAAAGGGCTCATGGCATGCATTTGGTATTTATGGTTCATGATTTTGCATATAAAATATATAATCAAGAGAAATTATATATGAATTATTTTTAAAGATTGACTTGATATACTAAAATGGTTTTAGAGAATTAGTGTGATGTGTGTATGTTAAAGTATGTACAAAAATATAATTGAAAATGTTAGGAAAAGCTTTAAAAGTAGATTGAGTAAATGCATTAGAATGTATTAATATTTGTGTGAAAAAGATGTTAAGTTATGTAAATGTAATAAAGTGGTTGAATGTATTAAAGGTTGTATAAAAAAGTATTTAAAAATGTGTTAGGATGTGTCAAAAAGTGTTTATAAATGTTGGGAATTGTTTGGAGTAATTTTGATGTGTTTGTGTATAAAAAATGTGTATCAACTATGCAACCAATTTGTACAGGTATTAGTTGACCAATAAATATGATTTGATTGACAAGTATACGTTAGTTTACTAGATCGGTCAGACTGATTAGTCAACTGATATATGCATGTTAGTTAATTAATGCTTTCAAGGTACGCATATCAACAACTATTTCTCAACATAAAAATAAATTTATTGGGTTTTAACATTGTCCAATAGTTACAAATGGCCAGTATCCTAATTTTCACTATAAATAGGTGTCTTTGTAAATGAGTATTTTATATTGATTTTAGTTGCATATTTTGTTATGTTTTACCTATTTAATATTTGAATTACACCAATATAAAGTAAATTGTGTTAATTTCAAGCGGATGTTGGATTTGGAGTAATTTGGCATAAAACTGTTTGTTTGTAGAACTTGGAAGAAGTATCTATGAGGCTTCGACCAAGCCTTGCATGAAAATTCTTCAATACGGTGGGCTTTAGTTGTCAGATATGGTGGGCTTCAATGCATCATATAGTAGCTTCAAGAATCATATGCGGCGGGCTCTAAGCACTTGATGAAGCATGATACGACAACACTTTAAGGGAGCAATTGTGTTTGAGTTTTAGTGAGGGACACGTGTAGCTTTCCAAGAGGAGACAACAAGCTTAAGCTCTCTTTATTCAGGAGAAAACATCAACATGTCTAGGCAAGGAGACGACATCAAACGGTTTAAAGAGGAGAACAAAATCTGATTTAAGATAAAAAGTAAGGAGAGGAGCTTGGCTTACAAGTGGACATGTGTGTTTTAAGGCATAAAAAGCTTAAGAAAGGAGCCAAGAAACGTTTTAATTAAACAAGCACAAAAGCTTTACTAAGTTGGGAGCTTTTAAAAGACAACTAGCGGCATATAAGTGGAGAGGAGCTCCCCTCCAAAATAGCACCACATTTGGAAGCCTTCCAAGTAGTGTTTTTAATACCGGTACAAATTGGTAAAAACTGCCGGTTTGTATTGTATTGATGAAAAAATGGTACGGTAAATATTGTATGAAAATTATATTATATTTATTATATTAATTAAATATTTAAAATAGGTTAAAATTATATTTACAAGAATACATAATATATATATAAGATCATTTTGTAAATTTTTATAAAATTTAAGAACTATTTTATAATTTTAAAAAATTGATGATATTAATGCTGGTATTAACCAATATCGATATAATATCATTCTAAGACAGAAAACTAATTTTTAAAACATTGATAACATCAATGTCCACTCACTATTTTGATTTTAAATTTTAATTTCAAGGATATCATAAGCAGCATAAAATTGAATTGTGATATGTAGTCTGTCAAAGACAAAATTAACAGGTTAAAAGTATGACGAAGATTTGATTTGAAGAATCGTAATAATTTGAGTTCATGCTTTGTTCTAATTTTTGTCCAATGCAATAGATTATCAAGTTAATACAGTGCTAGAATTTACAATACTTTCTCTGGTCATGCAAGTCAACACAGGTCGTCCCATAATAATTCACGGTTTGAACGGCCTGGCAGGAGGGAACACGATGAATCCCAGTAATATTATGAACGGACCATTGTGGCTTCCAGACCCTAGCCTTATGTAGCAACGTCACGTTTCACTTCGGGACGCGCAGCTGGACGACTTGTGGCTTAGTCAATGTCATGGCTTAGTCAATGTCAGCATATAAAGATCGAACCTATGTAGCCTCATTGATAAACACCAGCTGCTGAGTCAAAAATGCTGTGAACAGAAAAATTACTAGTTATGGAAAAGGGAAACAGGGCAAGGGTAATTTGGGACAAAGGAAGTCCGAGGAGATAAAAAGAGTTGACAGCTACGATGACAGTGAAAAAGTATGGCGTAAATACGAGGAGATAAATTATTAGATGAACAAAAAGGAATAAGACAGAGGAAGAATTCTGAAACATGCAATGTTCTGATATCTGAAAAATGTTCTTCCATCCCATTTATCCAAAATAAAATCCCAATAATAATGCCATAAATCATAATGCCTCAGTAATTGGGCCAATGAACAAGACCGCCAATGCTCCATATTCTAGATGGGATTTGATTCCCCACTTTCGCGAAAGCAGCCACCAGTCACCTCCGTGCTGTATTTCCTCTTTTTATCTGTTGAGACTATCGAAAGATTGGATATGCAAAATAAAGAATAACCATCAAACTCAAATTTCAAATAAGATTTTGCTTAGTTACGTGGCGGCCACATTATCAGTATCTTATTAATAAAACTAAAGAATTGAGATCTGGGCGGATTCGAACCACCAGCCTCCCAAATATTCCATCGGATTATTGAGAGCTCGACCAGTACTACAGATCTTCCCATCAAACATTACACAGCAAGAGCTTGTTAGACAACATTCTCCCCACCAGGTTAACAAGGGAATGCTTATTCATCCGCGTGAGCTTGAAGTTACATTTTAGACCTTAATTTTCTATATTTTATTTTTTAACACACAATTTAAAAAATATAAACTTCCCAATAATAACACCCTAATACAATAAAAACAAAATATTACAAAATTCTAAAAAATACTAGAATAAGTATCTTCCGCTATTATTATTCCCTGTTCGACGTCCATAACATCGCAACATTTACCAAATACGCAATAAAAGAAAAGCTGGACAAGATACACGATGATAAAAAGACTCCAGGAACAAAACAATCGTAAACGTCCATAAAAGTCGCAACAATTCAAAAAATGAGCGTCACCGGTTAATTAAATAGTCTGAAAACTTGAGCCAAGTTAACTGCATCTTCAGTTATTAGGAAACACAAGTTAACCGCAACTTCAGTTTGGGAAAATTCTTAAAATTAGAACTCATCAATAACATGTCATATGCTACAAAATAACAAAATTTGCTCGAAATGTACATTTACCGAAGATGCCCCCATCTGCATACTTTTCGGAAACAGATATAACCGCAGCTTCGGGAAATTTCTTAAAATTAGAACTGTCAATGATACTACATAGAACAACAAAATAAATTGCTCTAACATAATATTTTACCAAAGATGCCCCCATACAATTGAAAAAAATCAGCTCAAATACACTTGATATTATTCCCATTGTCTTTACACAATTCACTGAAACCTAAAAAACTTACCAATAATGTTTACGCTCTCCCATTAACTGCAAGAGATCCTCATTTACACCGATCTGATACATTTTGTCCAACACTTAAAGGAGCACAATGTTCAGATATAGAACATCATTCTACACGGCAACATACACATAACACCATGCAGTTTAAAATAATTATATACATGGAATATATAGACGGGGTCATTAAATGAAATTTGGGCTTAAAATAAATGCTCTCAAACCAAAGGGATATAATCATCTAAAAATCGAAGCAATACTGTACTCAATTCCACAGACAAGAAAAATACAAGTTTCTCACAAGATTAGGTCCGTCCGTCTGGCGCCACTTGTTCCCATAATTTAATAGTCGCGCGAAGAGCGGCGAGCTTAAACTTCTTAAAAAGAACATAACACATATCCCATAAACTACAAAATACAAAAAGGCTTTATATCTTACATTCGTGTACAAAGATACATGAGCTGCGCGAAGAACAAATTCCGAAATATAGAAGTATACGAGCAATCAAAATACTACACAAGAACCAGAACACACAAACTACTCTTTCGGGAAGTGACAGCCTTCATACCTTATTAACATGCAAAAGGTGTAGTAGATATATATATTTATATATACATATATAGAATGTCAACGACCGGAGAACTTTACATGCTTTTCTACCATCGTTTCGAAAATAGATGATACCTTAAATACTAATCCCTTGACATCAAAGTGTTGCACTCCACATTATGAAACTGTCAATAATTCAAGAGAAACTAATTCAGTTTTCCTGGATTATATGAATGCATATTTTCTTTTTACCATGGAACTTCGGAGCTGTCTGTGAACAACTGATACTTCATGATGATTTTAGGAACTTAAAATCGGAAAAGAAATTATACCTTTCAATTAACCCACGGTTGATTGATGTCATTTAAAGAACTTCGTTGCAGTTGACTGCTCTCATACCTTAACTTTCCACGAAGAACCTTCTGGATTTGTGAAGCGGAGACAACTGGACTGAGTGGATTACACGGATGGATTTGGGTGGGTGCAGACATAATAAGAAAGCTGGAACAAGGCACACACAGAAGAGAGGAGATCCCGAGCAATCCTCGTGCGATCTCCTCTCAACACACAAAAACGATCTTTTTTTATTAAGAACATGGGTGACCTGCCATGCAAGCGCACCTGACATGGCAAAGGTCGGATGACAAAGATATTACAAGAAGACTCAGCCCGATGGCGTTTTGTCCTCCGATATCTTTTACATCCAATTTATATCTAACATCAGATCATCGCGCACAAGCTACAAAAGAAGCTTCAAGAATCACCAGCTAGATCGCTATCTGCTCCGTCCTGGTCCATCCTAAACATAAGCCTAACATCTCTGCTTTCCCTATAACCACCACAAGCGCAAATCACCATACATGTAATATTTTAATATATCGGGTACATATCAGCCAAACTAACAATTCCAGAACCCATAATCAAAACTGACGCCGACAATCATACCATATGAAACCGATTCCCGGTTATCCAAGACCTTCTGCAACAGATCTGCAAACAAACGGAAATCGATGATACCTAGATTGGTCTAGGTAAATGCAAAATATTGGAAACTAGTGGTGGCTAAAAAATAATTGATACGGAGAGTTGAAAGTTAAAAACTAACACGTACTCACATCAAATGGATCGACGGCCGCAAACACATGATTATCTTCACATCGCCATACCATACCATAACGAAACGACAACCGTTGGGTAGATCGTCACACGATCAATACACGTGAGACAACCACGCGCCATTAACATCATCCGTGGGGAGCACATCTGAAGAGAAGAGAACCGAAAAAATGAAACGAAAACAAGGAGGCGAATGTTTGATTGCTTGTTGTGGTTAGATGTTTATATAGAGCGTGTTAAGGAATGGACGAACGGGATTAAAAGATTGGAAACAAAATGGACGGTCTAGATTCATTTTACGTGGTTGAGGCGGTGCCTTGTATGACGATTGGTTTGGCGATAAGGTTGAGCTGTGGCCGACAGCTGAAATTTCCCTGTCGCGTTGTTTCCAAGCAATTTCCCTCGGACTCAGTCAAAGGCGGCACATGCTCATCTAGATAAACACATTTTTTAGGCCTTCTTCGGTATTAACGTGATATTATGTTTTTGTTTTTTTAAATATAGAAATTATTAAATTAAAAAATATATTAATACTGTAAAATTTTTTAAAAATAACATAAAAATTAATAAAAATAATACAGAAATCAATATACATACATAAAAATAAAAATAAAAATAAAAATAAAAAATAATACTAAATATTAATTATATATAAATAATAAAATATTTAGTTAAGAGAGCGTCTGTCATGTGGCAGAATGCAATTAGACAAGTGGGTCTTATCGTCATGTAGTAGTTCATGTGGTATTGAGACCTATACGTGATATTTTAAAAAATATACATAGTATGACAACGCCACGCCGCCATGTGGCATGTGGGTCTACGTGTACACGTAGACTAATTATGTGCTATCACGTGACATTGCAAGATGATAGGCAACGGCTTCAGTTGACCGAATATGATCTATGATTGTTTTTAAACGTTTTTGAAATATTAAGGTTGTTTTTTAACGTTTTTAAAATGTTAAGGTTTGACTTGAACGCAACAAAATGTTAGAGTCTAACCGACATATTCGTACAAATGTTAGAATCTAAAACGCACTTTTTGCCAATCCATAAATTGATTTTCATAATTTCCTTAGTGAAACTGTAATGAACTTGAATTTACAAAAATGCCATTGCATGCACACTTAGTTGTTATTAGGTGCTTAAGACTGTAAAAGAGGTTGGCTAAATGAAATAATTTTGAGATGCTAAGTGTTGTCTACTTTGATTTTGAGCCCCTAAGATAGCTAACTAAAAAATTGCTTCCAAAGAAATGGAAATAAAAAGTTTAGAAGAATAATCATTGTGTAATGGTGAAATAATTTTGAGATGTTAAGTTGTTGTTTACTTTGCTTTTACACCTTTAAAACAATCAAGTAAAAAGTTGCTTCCATGCAAATTGAAATTTAAAAAAATTAGAAGAATAGCCATTGTGTAATTATGCCATGTTTAGAGACATGGTATAAAAGGTGGGAAGTTGTGTAATTTAACAAAAATTGTCAACAGAGTAAGTTGCAGTTGAAAGAGATGGAATTTTATGTCATTTTAATCAAAAGAAAATCATTCGCCTCTTACAAACTTATGAAATCATAATAAACAACATCAAGAAATCTTGATCTAAATGGAAAAAAATGATGTAGCTTATCATTTGTATAGTTATTTTCCTTTTATAATCTAGTATATAATGATTATACCATATGTATCATAGGTCTTTTACAAATCCTATCAACAACTTCAAGATATGATAATTATTATGTTGTATTATTCTTCTTTTACCTATTATATTATCGTGTTGTATTACTATAATGCCATTTTCAATTTTCAATAATTTTTAGATATGATGATTTCTTTATAAGAAAAAAAACTTAATGTAAATGATAGATTTAAACTTGAAATACATTCCACATTATAATTAGTAGAAAATATCTTGAATAATATCTTTATACACCCAACTTAATCTAGTTGTTTATGTTTGGTAGCTTAAGGAACTTATTAGTAAGCAAATTAGATAGTTTTTAACTGATAATATGTTATGTTTTTACTCATTATTTGGTGTTACTTCTTCTATTTATTAGTCCTATTATTGAGTTTCAAGTTTATTTTTGATTTAAGGTTCAATTGTATGAGTTAGAATATTTTTTTAGAAAATTTAAATAGAAAGAAAACATTCGTATTGAACGACATTATTGATCTTTGCATGAAGCATTATTTTTTTAAGGAAAAAGTAAAAAACAAAACTATTGTCCAAAATTGCATCATTGATGTTTATGTTTATTGTCGTTTAACACCAAAATAAGGTTAATAGCTAAATGTTCTTATAAAAAGACACTGTTTTTCTCATATTTAAATGTTCTTTTGTGTTTGAAGAATTTAAGAAGAATAATTTGTGTTAAAAGAGGACTACTTTGACCTTGGATTATTTTGACGTTTTAAAACCATAGCAGCCACCATCCAAAGCTATAAAAAGGAGGTTTGATGAAGAGGAATAGGGGAGGAAGGGGCAGAACAATAAGAGAATGAAGATGTAGTTAGGTTCTTATTCTTGTTTTTATTTTCTTTAGGTTTAGTTTTATTTTGTTATTATTTCTATTTATTGAGTTAGTGATTTATAATTCTTAAGGAGCACTCAAGGTAGATATAAGAGAAAGGATTTCATCATAAATATCTATTTTCAATTGTATCATCTTCTACTCTTACTTTTCTCTTTTATATTGACTCTTTATTTTCAACAATGAATATTTGTTTTCTACTTTTATCTTTGTTTTTATTATTGAATATGTTTGCTTTATTGAAAGAAGGGAGGTTTTAACCTATAGTTTTGATGATGTTAAAATATAATTATTACTAATATTTTAATTCTAATGTCTTAAAAAGATAGGTTAATGCAAAATATGTAAAAACATATGAAGGAGCCTAATATGGAAGTGAATTCATAAAGAAAATGATAATAGTGATGCAAGAATTGAAGTGATAACCAAGAATGTAAGATTAAGAGTAAGAACAACAAGGTTGAATAAGGTTAGAGTTATATTTTGATTGTAAATCTTGATTTGATCTTTTTAATTCTTGAAGGGCTTAATATTAGCACAATGGTTTGATTTAGGATTTTGACATAGATTGTTTGCATGTGAATTGCATTTTGGATAAAAGCTTTAGAGTTTGCATGATTATGTGTATAATAGGATTAGTATAGTGTTTGATATTAGTACAGAGATTCTTAATCAAGAAGAAATATGGTGATTTGTTTTAAAGAATTCTCTTGATGTGTTAATTTGTTTTAAGAAAGTTTTTGAGTATGTTTGAGTCAAATCCTAATAATAAAAATGGTTTTAAAATGTTTGGAAATTATATGAAATGTTTTAAATTACATTTATTGTGAAAAAACTGCATAGACTTTCATAAGTAAAGAAATATATTGTTTTTAGTTTAATTTAAACTTCTTGATATCTAAAATTATTTTGTAAAACTTTTGGAGCTTGGTTGAGTTAAATTTTCGTGAAAAGAATAGTTTTGGAAAGTTTAGAAAATTTTAAGAGATTTAAATTTTTTAAAAGTTTGAAAAAGTGCTTGCATCGTCAGACATATTTGGTTTTTTTAAGATCTTGGCCCTCAAAATCAGTTTAGGGATTTTTTAAAATTTACGTGAATTAGTTTTGAAGTAAAAGGAATGATTTAGATGTTGTTTAGAATTGATTTTGAAATAGAAAGTTTCAAAATATAGTTAAAGTTATATGTATCAAGATATTATGAGTTTTAAGTTTAATTGATGGTCTTGACCACCAAAACTTTGTAGGGAACTTGTGAAAGTTGTTTAGATTTGTTTATGAAATAAAGAAATTATTTTTTAGATTGTTTGGATTAAATCAAGGTTACCATAGAATTTGGAACTGGTTTTGTAGAACCATCACTCGATAACTGATTTACGTTTGTTCGATCAGTTGAATTTTCATAGAGATAAGTGAACCAATCTTTGTCATGTGATCGACCAATGCCTTTAAAATAGGCAATTTGGTTGACCAAATGAATGGAGTGGTCGACCAATTTTTAAGACATTGGTCGACTAAATGAAAGTAGTAGTCTACCAGCCAAGAACATTAGTCAACCAAATGTTGGTAAAAACATATAATAATTAGTTTATTTTGTTGTCTAATGGCTTTTTCAACTCCTTTAATGGTTAAGAAACCTCTTTAGCAGTATGTTTTAGGTTAGGAAATCTATAAATAAAAGTTATAAGGGTTATTGAACAAGTTTTGATAGGTTTTGATAATGCCTTTAATGAATTAAGCAAGTGTTTTGCGAATGAGAGAGAGTTTTAGGATTCTTGTGAGTTATCTCACAATTATTGCATTCATTGTGATTTTATAAGCCCTTTTAAGCATTATTTTGATCAAGAAAGAGGTTTAGGTTGTGTATGCTTCAGTTAAGATTGCAAGCTTGATTTATAAGGCTTGATTTTGTTATTGAAATTAATTAAGAAAGGATTACTATTCACCCTAACTTAAAGAAAGATTTATATTATGTTACTCTTTACCTTAAAGAAAGATTTCACCCTCTTAAAAAGAAGATTATAAGGTTCTGTTCATTCTAAGAAAGATTATTTGATATAGTGAAGCATATAATTGAGAGCTCAGAGAGTGGATGTAGGCAAAGGGTTATTTGCCAAACCACTATAAAAATTGGTTCACCCATTCTCTTCCCTACTTTTTTAATTTATGCAAATTATTATTGAATTGTTTAAATTTGAAGTATATTGGCATATCACCACACTTAGATTGAATTGTGGTTTAGGGACTTGATACTTTGCTAAAATTAGTTTAGATGATTTAGGCTTAAATTTACACTTGATTTACCCCCTTCTTTAGGTGTGCCATCTAGGTCTAATACGTAGTATCAAAGTTGGTCTCACTTATGTACAAATTTCTAATGAAATTAGTAAGTTAAGATCAACGTGGCACATTTAGATGTTTATTACCATTGCTTAACGGTAATGATTTTTAATATGAAAAAATATAATGAAAATTTTCTTGATAGGCTAAAATTTAGATTTGTGGAAAATTGTCTCAAATGACCCTATGTTCTTCCTAAAGTTGTTAATGTTCAAGAAGTACCTAAAATAGAAAAGGAGTGGGATGACAATGATAAGGAACTTGTTCTCTTTAAATAGTTATGATTTTAATATTTTATCCTATACATTAGATAAATATGTGTTTGATAAAATTTATATATGTAAATATGCTAATGAGATTTGATTTAGATTGAACGATATTTATATAGATGGCTATCAAGTAAAAGAAGTGGAAAATGAGCTTTTGGAATTTGAGGGAGCTCATATAAATCTAATGGCCAACAATGATAATAAGGAGTCCTCTTGTTCAAGCTTTCATAACAATGAGCATAAGGTATTCCCTAACACAAATTGTCCCAATAATAATGTTGACGATGATAGTGATAATGACCTTACATATGATGAATTGGTTAAATGTTTAGAAATTATGAGCTTAAGAAGGAAAAAACTTTCTTCCAAAAATAGGGAGACATTGAAGCATTTAAATGAATGGATATTACAAAATAATAAGTTAAAGAGTGAATTGTATGCTATAGTAGAGCTAGGAATGGAAGTTACCAAACATGATGATGATAGGAATAGTTTATTACATGAGAATGAAGCATTGAAGAAGGAGATCAATGATCTCAAATAATTATTGTCAACATTCACTTAAAGGGTGAAGGGCAAGAGTTTAAATTAAAAATGTACCTAAGCCCTTTTTTGAAAATTTAGCATCACTTTGAAATCTCAATCTAGGAGAAATCATCATGCATTTATGTATAGAGTAAGAAAAAAACCTAGCAGGGATGTTCATCAAGGTAAAAATATGCATAATTTTCATAATAGTGCACAATCGTAACATAAAGCATTTAAACCTTAAGTAAGGCAAAGAGGTCTAACACTTTCTCATGCTTCCTATATGCATGTTCATGACACTAAGAGTGCATTATATTTATATTATAGGAGGAAATTTCATCAAGAAAAGAAGAGACATAGTTTTAATGATAGCACATAACATGACACATTTTTTTAGGCCTTTTCTCATTTATCTGGGTCTTATATTATGCATAATGACATTCTACATACTCATACATCACATATGCCTAGATACAACTATAGAAAGGCATAATCCAAACATTTTTCATTTAAGCCTCATATTAGGCATTATGAAAGAACTCACTATTAGAGTCACTATTATAGGTGGTGATATATAAGAGGTTCATCTATAATACTATTATAGGGATTTGCATCTAAAGTTCTAGGGATTGACAAAAGATTCTAGAAGTACGGAGAACTATTACAAAGAAATGGAGATAGTCATAATTAGGGCTAATATAGAGGAGGACCAAGAGGCAACCATAGTGAGGTTCACTGGCGGACTTAACAAGGAGATAGCTAATATGGTTAAATTATAGCATTATATGGAGATGGAAGATTTGTTGCATACACAGCTAAGATCCAAAAGTTCTTTTAAGTCTAGTTTGATTTCTTTATTTAGGTCTAGTTAAAAGGACAACAAATTAACCACTAGATATAAAGAGGATACAAAACATCAAGAAAAAATATACCTTATCCAAAAGTAAATTTGAAATAAAACCCTCATCTATGTCATGCAATATTAGGTGTTTTAGGTGAAAAGAATTTACATATATTACTTCTTAATATCTAGATAAGAGGATTAAAATGATAAGGGATAACAGTGATATGGAGAGTATGAGCTTAAGTGATGATGAAATGCCAATATTGAAGGATACTAGTGATTTGGAGATTGAAGAGCCTATATATGGAGAGATGTTGGTCACTAGGCATATTCTCAGTACTCGACCTAAAAAAGATGGTGATAAGGTTAAGAAAGAGTTCATTTTTCATGCTTGATGCCATGATAGAGAAGTTGAAGTTGCTTACTTTGAAGCATCCTAAGCCGTATAAGTTACAATCATGTAGTGAGTGTGGGGAGATTAAAGCTATAAAGCAAGTGTCAGTAGCTTTTTCTATTGGAAGAAGTGATTTATGATATGGTATTAATGCTTGCTAGTCATCTACTTTTAGAGCATCAATAGGAGTTTAATTGAAGGGTAACTCAAGATGGGTATAGAAATCATTATTTCTTAACTATAGAAAATTGTACTGTTGTATTTACCCCTCTTAAGTTGTTGGAAGCATATGAAGATTAAGTGAAGATTGTAAGAGAATGTAAAATGATATAAAAAGAGAAAGTGAGGTGTAAGAGAAAGAGAAGAGTGAGAGTATACAAAAAAAAAAAAAAAGAGAGAATGAGAAAGAAAAGAATGAAAATGCACAAAAGAGAGAAAAGCATGAGGGCAAAGATTGTAGCAGTGGACAGAAAAATCAAGAGAAAAATAAGAGAGTTAATGTCTTTATTAGTGTAATGCTAGCGAGGTAAAACTAGTTATTGTACAAGGATGTTTTATTTTACACTAACGGTCTTAACCTTTCGTTGCATTGTGTGGTTTTTTCTTTGTTATAAGAATTCATTGATTCTTTTTTTTTTTATGAAACGTGACATAGATTACCTCTTATAAGAGGTATTGAGCATTAAATCAATTTCATTTCTGGAGCATCAATCTCTAATAAGCTGACTAGAAGACTAATATTAAGGAAGCAAAGGGGATTCAGTGGTAAGTAGATGAATTGTTACAAAAGGGATTTGTAAGGAAGAGTATTAGCCTATGTTCAATTCCTATTATTTTAGTATACAAAAAAAGATGGAATATAGCATCTATGCATAGATTGTCAAGCCATCAACACAATCATTATAAAGTATAGACAACATATCCCTAGATGAAGTGATATTCTTGATAAATTACATGGTTCGGGTCTATTCTCTAAAATTGATTTGAAGAATGGTTCTTGTAAAATTTACATGAAAGAGGGTGATGAATTAAAAATTGCATTTAAAATAAATCATGGTTTATATGAGTTTTTAGTAGTCATTTCATTTAATTAACACACATAAAAATTTTATGAGGTTAACAAATTACGTTTTGTGCTTTTTCATTGTAAAATTTATTGTAGTCCAGTTTAATGACATTTTAATATATAGCCAACATAGTACTTTAGGAGAGCATCGATTATATGCTAACCTTAGGAAGTGCATATTTTGCATGGATTGGGTTATGTATCTTGGTTTTATGATGAGTTCATAAGATATAGGTGTAGATGAAGACAATGTTAAGATTACTTGGGAAACATTAAATTATGCTATTCATGATAAAGAACTACATGCATTAGTAAGGACTTCATAAACATGGTAGCATTAATTGTGGCTGAGATAATTTATTATTCATTCTGATCATGAGAGTTTAAAGTTTTCGAAATTTCAAGGTAGTTTATTAAGAGACATGTTAAGTGATTAGAGTTCATAGAAACTTTTCCATATTTGATTTATTATAAAAATGAAAAGGAAAATATTGTTGTTGATGCATTGTTTAGGAAAGATGCATTACTTACTTCATTGCAAACTAGATTACTTGGCTTTAAAGTCATTAAGTAATTTTACATTAATGATTTTAAATTTGTCCAAATAGGATTCATGTTCTAAGTCAACTTTTGGTAAGTATTATAGGCACGATAGACATTCTTTTGAGAAAGATAAATTATGTGCGCCTACATGTTCATTGTGTGAGTTGCTAATTAGAGAAACTAATGGGAGTGGTTTAGTGGGGCATTTTGGTATGCAAAAGATTTTGGATATATTGCATGAACATTTATATTGGCCTTCTGTGATAGATATATAACATTAAATTCAATAAAGTCAAGAGTGATGCCACATAGATTTTATACCTTATTTTTTGTATGTAATCAACCTTATACCCATATTTTAATGGACTTTGTTTTGGATTTGTCTAGGTCACAAAGTTGTAAAGATAATGTCATTGTTAATATCTATATATTGAGTAAGATGACATATTGTATTGTATATTCTAAAACTAACAATGCCAGCCATGTAATTGATTTGATTTTTAAGAAAATTATACGATTGCATGATTTGCCTATAACAATAATCAATTATAGAGATATTAAGTTCTTAAGTTTTTTTTAGCATACTTTATAAAGTAGATTATTAACAAAACTTTTGTTTTCTACTATTGAACAGCCTTAAATAGATGGACAAGCCAACATAGTTAATAAGATAC
>JAOXYD010000136.1:6090285-6113001 GCA_028565735.1 Pinacopodium congolense | reverse complement strand
TACGTTCATCTTCTAAATTATTTACTTTTACAAACACGGTCTTACTAGTAGATGCCCCTTTTTCATTACTATATCTTAAACCATGTTTATCATTTCCGAACTTTTGAACATTTAATAGGATATCTAGTTTTTATTTTCCTTTGTTAAATTTTTCTAATGATCCTTTGAGACATTTAATTTCTTTCGTTAGAATTCTATTTTCATTCGCTAATTCATCATTATATTTATTAATTAACATTATGTCATTTCTAAGATCACTTTTTTCAATTTACATGCTTCTAATTCCTCTAAGGCTTTCTTATGCTTATCATGTAATTCTTTTTTCTTTTTAATTAATTTTTCTATATGTTCTAGAAATTCATCACATGTATAACCATATTCATCTTCGTTAAAAGAAGGGCATATCTCGTTGTGTGCCATAAAGCACATATTGGCGACTTCTTCCTCTTCAGAATTGCTTGATTAGGACCATGAGGCTCTTAATGCTTTCTTCTTCTTGAAATCCTTCTTTTCTTTTCTACACTTCTCTTTCTTCTCAACTTTTTCTTCCTCCTTTTGTAGGTGGGGGCATTGCGATATTAAATGTCCCTTTTCACCTCACTCAAAACATATTGTGTTAGATAATTTAAACTTTGAATAAGAGGTACCTTTTTGGCGCGTTGAGGCATTTCGCATGAATTTCTTTAGCCTCCTTATAATGAGTGCGAGTTCTTCGTTTTCACTCCCATCCGATGATTCTTCATTATCGCTTTCTTCATTCTTGCTTACTTTAAACACCACATTTTTCTTTCTTGGCACCTCTTGTTCTTCATGGTTGTTTTGCATCCTCATCTCGTATGTTAAGAGTGATCTGATGAGCTCGTCAAGAGGGAGTGTGTTGAGGTCATTTGGTTTGTGTATTGCTGTTACCTTTATTTCCCAAGTCTTTGGCAAAGACATTAGAATTTTTCTACATAATTCAACACTAGAGTAGGTTTTATTTAGACCTTTTAGCGCACTAATAATATTGTTGAAATGAGCATACATTGAATAAATGATTTCATCATGTATCATATGGAAGAGTTCATAATCATGAGTGAGCATACCTATTTTGGTCTCCTTGACTTGGTTCATACCTTTATAAGTGATCTCGAGGGTATACCACATGTCACATGCAATTTCACACATAGCAATTCTATTATATTCTTCCATACTTAAGGCAAAATATAAAATATGCATAGCTTTATTATTTAAGGATATTGGCCTCCTTTTATCTATATTCCACTCATTTTCTTTCTTAAAACTAAATCACTTCCTACGAGTTTGGTAGGCATTGCATAAGGTTGAGTTACCATTATCCAATAATATATATTCTCTCCCATAAGATAGCATCTCATCATATTTTTCCAATATATGTAATTATTCCTATCAAAGTAAGGTGTTCTATGTTGATTATGGCCATCTAGATTGTGTGAAAAACATATAGTGTTCAAGAAATGTACCATTTTGTCTTTCCTCATTAATTCGTTACAATTATCTAATGGGAGACCTACGCTCTGATACCACTTGTTAGCCCTAAATGACATCTAAGAGAGGGGTGGATTAAGTTCTTAAACTTTTAGAGCTAATGAAAAATATATAAACAATACTTCGCGAAAGTTAAGTAAGAACAATAATGAAACAAATAATATCAAGGGTACTAGAAATTAACAAAGATTAATATGAAATATAAAGTCTAAAACTTACAACAAACTTACACCTCCTTTTTGGCTCAAAAATAACCAACTATTCTTTTTCAAGACTCAAGAATAACCTTTTTGACAAATTCTTTTTGTAGGCTTAATAATAATCTCGAAATAACGAACCAATTTCTCATAAATAGAGAAAATCACAAATTTCACACACACTTAATAATCAATTACTCTCAAACAAGTATATAACTCAAACTCTTGAGAACACTTGATCAAACTTGTATTCTGGGTAATACTTCTGTGTATTTTTCTTCTTGGTTTCTTTATCTATTTATAGTGTAGAAATATTGAGTTAGTCATTGTAATGTCGGTCCCTTGCTGAAGTATCCATTGCTTTACTAATTTCTTTTTACCATTGGACATATCTTGTTACCGTTGGATATATTTTCTATCTGTTGGACAAATCTTCTATTAAGGAAATGACTGTTGTGCCTTGATCGGTTGATCGATAGGTCATGCTTGGTTTACCGATCTACTAAACTTTGTTTGTGCGGTAGACCGATGGCTATCATTTGGTTCAACAATATTTAATAAATAGATGGTGGAAACGAGAGATTACATTCAATTTACTCATATCTTTAGATCTTTCAATAATTCCCTCCTCACTAAGAAGCTCAAAAATAACCTTAACTCTAAAAGGAATGAAATGTTGAATATTACTCTATTTAGATAAGCAATCATGGTGAGAAAACATTTGAGACATTTTAATTCCTAAGATGTAATTGGTAGAATAAGACAAATGGAGATATTTTGAACGAAATTATAAAATACTCATCTCCATCTTTATGCTCTCTAAAATTGCAAAAGAAGAGTCTAACATTGGTAGGATTGATCCTAAATGGAAGAGTAAGAAGTGATTCACACCCTCGATAAATGAAAAAATAAACATGTCCAAACTATTTATAATAATCTAAATAAGAAGAAGCAATAAGGCAGTTTTCATGAAGGTTTCTAGAGGCAAAATTTTAAAATTGGAGAGAATCGATATCAAAATATTCATTCCCTTAAATAATATGAGATCTTGTATTTCTAGAAGTATCACCACCTCTAATTCTAACAATGATAAAGGTAAAAAAAAAACTTGAAAGAGATTTAAGGGAAAAACTTTAAGAGATGAGACACAAGAATCTTAAAAAGGCTCTAAGGTAGAGTTTTATGCATTGGTATTTGTTTAGATCTAATAGCACAACCTACATATGGTAAGAAAAATATATCTTTATATGTCAAATAAATTCTAAAATCCTAGATGCTCCTTCATGACTGTATGGTATGTATCTTGACATATTGAAAACATTAAGGACTTAATTTTAACCAATATTTAAAAGAGAATCTGTAATGTTTTGGAAACACTTGAAATTTCAATTATAAAATCAATTGAGTGACATAGACTCCTACTAGTCAACATTTTGAAACAATACCAACTTGAAGAATAAGAACTTTGAAAATTTATCAAAACATTTTCAATTGAAATTGCAGACAACTCTAATTGAATCAAAATTATGTAGATTCAAGAGTAATTTTATAAACAAGTTCAATTTAACCAAGAATTTAGAAATTCAATTTTCTTAAGGTTCAAAATTAGGGAAAATAAAATTTTCACCAAACCAGATGCAATTGAATGAACATACACCTGAATTAAACTTGTAATTGAAAATTCTCCAATTTCATAATTTCACCTAAGATTGAAGAAAAATCAAATTCTATCAAATCAAATGTAATTGATGATTTAATAAAACATAGACCACTTAAAATTAAAATTTTCCTAATTTTTATATTCTTAATATTGGAAAAAAATTCAAATTCTACTAAATCAAATACAATTGATAATTCTGTTAACTTATTCATGCATCTAATTATATGAATATACATTCAATTTGATAAAATATAACACAATTTCATCTAAAATTAAAATTTTCACAATTTTTATATTCCTAAAATTGAAAAAATTCAAATTCTACCAAATCAAATGCAATTAATGATTCTATTAACTCATTCATACTTCTAATTACAAGAATATACATTCAATTTGATAAAAACATAACTCAGTTTCACCTAAAATTGAAAATTTCTCAATTTCTATATTCCTAAATTGGGAAAAATTCAAATTATACTAAATCAAATACAATTGATGATTCTATTAGTTCACTCATATATCTAATTACGTGAATATATATTGAATTTGATAAAATATTACATAATTTCACCTAAAATTGAAAATTTTCAATTCTGAAACTTTAATTCGACCTAATTTCAAATTTGATTCAACCTATATATACATTCATACCAAATTCAACTTCTAAAATGCTTAAAATTGATGAATTAAATACTAATTTAACAACTAATTAAATGAAAATTTAATGAAATTGAAAAATCTCAAATTTTAAAGTTAAGAAACTTACTAATTTCAACTCAAATTCTTCAAATTGGTTAATGGAAATGAATGTAGACATTAGGAAGAAGTTAAGTTTTTCTACCACTTGCCAAAATTTGACTTGAAGCTTGAAAAATCGCCTAAAAATAATTTGAAAATTAAATATGTAAAATTTGATGTATTGTGATTATTTAGTGTTTTAAGAGGTATTTTTATGCTATAGGTGTTAAATGGAGGTAACAGCAAATGATTAAACTCAAATGTATGAGTTTTTGGTTAAAAAAAAGGGTAAATTTGCAGTAAGGAAATTCGAATCGATCGAAAGAGGGAAGAAAAAGAAGAAAACAAGGAAAAAGGAGTCTGTAGCAATTTGAAACTAACATCGATCGATCAATATTCAAGTATCAATCATCGAAGCCTTGGGTAGTAAAAAAAACGTGGAATACTGTATTGTCATGATTGAATTTCTTATTCAAATATACCTCGTAATCGTAAAAAAATTAGTTTTTTCGTCATAAGGGTAAACCATAAAAGTTTGGATAGAATCGAATTTAAATGATAGCCAAATAAGTGTCATGTCCATCGAATTGAGTATGATTGTATGTGTGATATCATCTATTATACCAGGAATATCAAGTACCAAATTATTGAAATTGCTCAAGATACCTTTTTTTAGGTTTTAAAATCTATTTCTTAATTCAGGACCCATTTTACTAATTGGAATTAACGAATTAGTAAATCTGTTCCGCCCAAAACTGATGTATGAGAATTTTTGAGAAAAAAAATAACTCAGTTCCCAAAGTTTCGAAAATTTACATAACGACTCCAATTTTATGTCATTACCTTCCTCTTAAAAATCAGCCTAATGAAGTGTATAACACCCACACTTATAAGTCCTAGTACCATTGTCTATCTATATGATGTAAAATTAAAAGTACATTCTTCCATTTTGCGTCAAAAAGAGCCCTCGATGCAACTGTTCAGCTACAACTCGGGAGTCATTTTGTAGCCATTCTATTTCATATGTTTTGCGACTTACATAAACATACTTTTAATCTTTAGACTGAAATATAAAACGAGGGCGAGATCAAAATGAATCATAACCTCAAGCACGCTTCAGTCCCACCGTATCACTCTGACAAATCAGAAGACCATATGCCCGTCGCCACTTTTAAAAGGTCTGTTGACTTACTACAAGGCATAAGAATCGACTTTCATGTCACGGTTTTGAGCATCGAGGGGGATGCCAAGTGAAGATAAACTAAAACACACGAAATTTGAAGTTTTATTCTGGGACAATGTGTGGTCCTAAGTCTGATTATGCCATATGTTGAACGATACTACCCTCAACCCATAAATCAGATTTTAATCAAATTGTTGGCACAGACCTTACCTATCAACGGTCGCCAAAACAAACCAACAAGAGCTCACAAATACTCTCGAATCTTGAATATTAACATTTCCCAATGCTACAAGATCGCCAAAATGTGGTGCATACAGCAATTTTAATGCGTCCGCTTGTTTCTTATTATCATTGGGTTATTACTGATGTTTCATATCTGCAAATGCCATCGCCTAAATTTTAATGGCATTAATAAACACGCGCTTTTGGTGGAAATGATTCAATCTCATCATCCAAGGTGTTCATGTGAACTGGCCTGTAATCAAGTCGAACTTTCTCGTTCTCCCAGTATCTGTAAAATGCAAGAGAAAAAAGGGGTCAAAACTGAATAACCAACTCATCTGCTGTCATTGATCCAAAATTTACCAATAGGCTAACAAAGTACACAACACTCCCAGAAGGCCGCGTAACACTTTAGGAAGCACCTATAAGAATCAAGTAGGGAGACTAATGTCCATATCACTAATATTTCATCCGGAAAAAAAAAACTTACCCTAAACTGTGCTTCATCCATTTCTCGTCATCTCTTTTCTGCAATAATTGACCATCTTATTGTATAAGAAGAAAGCAGGCAATAAAGCAAAACAATTAACTGATAACAGAACTAATGCAAACCGTGAAGTCTTCACGAGCATGCGCTCCTCTGCTTTCTTTACGGGCTTCAGCAGAATGCATAGTGATACATGCATTTATCAAAAGGTTTTCCAATTCAATTGTCTCGATCAAGTCAGAGTTCCTACAAGTCATCAATTTTTAAGCTTATAGAAAAATCATAATCCAATGATTTGATAACTTGGCATTCTCAGAAGCAGAGTACCATATTAAACTTCTGTCTTTCAGTTTTACATCATGGAAGCTCTTCCATGCCTTGTCAATCAGCTGGCATCCTGAACAAGTCAGTAATATGGACAAGCACAAATTAGATGCAATCAACCCAAATTGTTCATTTAACAGTCCATCAGATTTTTAGTCCATTTGGAAACACAGAAAAATATAACAATCATGCCTTAGAAATGCCAAAAACGATTTATATTGTCTCCATGCTACTAAATACTTATTAGGGTGTAACAGTAACACAAAACCCCTTATTCACACTACCCACCTGTCCCAATCTTGTGTCTTTCCAAATAACCAAAAGAAGAAATATGAAAAAGAGACAGAGAGAGAGTAAAGGAGAATGGAGAAGAAAATTAAGCATGCAATAATAATCATGAAAGCCGCATGATTGTGATTTTGAGGAATATGAAATATAACTGGCTGTAAGTTCACGTACCTTCTTCCAATGTTTCCTGTGTGCGGAACACAGCAGCATTATTTTGCATTATTTTCTGCATATTCAACCGAATTTGTGATGTAGGCAATGATCCATTTGAATTTCTTAGTTTATCAAGCCATGCAATTGTCTTCTCCCCAGCATCTTTTTCTAAAGGCTTCTGATTTTCCCCTGCAAAATAAGAAGCATGGGCATTCCAATCACAACCTTTCTTTCTTCTGGGAGGCTATTTATTCAACTAAATGAATTAGATAGGTTGAGAGATATCGGGCCTATCCCTGGACTGAATATAAGCTAGGTTTGCCACCTATCAATGGCCTATACAGAGTCTCCAATATTTTATATATATAAACTGAAAACTTTTATTTGGAAAGCTTAAGCAACTGCAGATGGAGTTCAGATCATGTTGACTTGAAGGAGTAAGAAAACTCTCTATCAGTTAATATCATACAGATGTCCACAATGTTCTAATAAAAAACGGGCCAGAGTTTTAATTGCTGACACATAAATGATAACTCGTTGACACATAAATGATAACTCTCAATAAGCCACAATTTAACAATCAACTTGCCTGGTCTATGGATCTCCGCTACTCTATTGGCACAAGCTCGACCAAAAACTACAATGTCAAGGAGAGAATTTGCACCAAGGCGATTGGCACCATGAACTGACGCACAGGCTGCCTCTCCCGCAGCCATAAGTCCAGGAACGACAGCATCTGGATCATTGCCTTTGACAGTAACTACCTGAACAACAATTTTCAATATAATCTCAGAAAAGCAGGAAGCCAAGGCAGATGTGACGAGTCACTTGTATGACATGTGCATGGCATGAGCACCATGAAATGAGAAGAAAATTACTCTTTGGTCTCCCAAAAGTAACTGCCTTATCTACTTCTTTTTTATTTATCAATTTCTTTGAAGTAGAATGTTTACTCATGCATTAGCCACATATTCAATCATGCATTCATCCTAGTAAAGTATTCAGTGACATTTTAGCAGTGAAGTATTCAGTGACATTTTAGCTTCCAAAACTTGCTTATGACAGTTAATCATGGTAAAAGAACCCAGCATATATGAAATCTTACCTCTCCATGATAATTTGTAGGAATTCCACCCATGTTATAATGTACAGTAGGTAAGACAGGAATGGGTTCTTTTGTCACATCAACACCAGCAAAAATGGCAGCAGTTTCTGAGATACCAGGGAGCCTCTCCTTTAGTACCTCTGGTGGCAAGTGATTTAAGTGTAAATAGATGTGATCCTTCAAAGGTCCTGCAAGAAATTAACAAACATAATCAAATCATAAATGGAAGTAAATCAAAAAGTAGAAGGTAAAATCTCTCAAAATTTTTGGAATCATGAGCATTAGTAAAGACAAAATATATAGACAACACTCATCACATAGCTTCGTATACCACCAAAACAAAATATTCTTAATTAAGGAACCAACCATACCTACACCACGACCCTCTCGAATTTCTATTGTCATAGATCTGGAAACAACATCTCGTGAAGCAAGATCCTTTGCGGTAGGTGCATATCTTTCCATAAACCGTTCACCTTCATTGTTCCTAAGAATACCACCTTCACCACGAGATCCTACAAAGCATATAAAAACTTCGAATACAAAATTTCTTATCTGAATCAAACAAATTGAAGAAGTACACCAAAAAACAAAAGAAAAAAAAACTCAGGATTTGCAACTCAGTGTGGTATAATCTGATCAGGACACCAAATGATCACACTTTGATTTGCGTATAAGCAAAAGAAAACACCACCTATGAATTTCAAAAAGCTCTAACCTTCAGTAATGAGACATCCAGCACCATATATGCCAGTAGGATGGAACTGAACAAACTCAAGATCCTGGAGAAGATATCATGTCCATAAGTGTCAATGTATTTTTGTGTAAAAAGAAAAAGATCCTGTATAAACATTTCAAGATAAAGAAACAAAATCAACCTGGAGTGGAAGCCCAGCCCTTGCAACCATAGCATTGCCGTCTCCAGTGCATGTATGAGCAGAGGTTGCAGAGAAATATGCCCTGCCATAGCCCTGCAAAAAAGAAAATAGGTAAAAGAAAGATGGATACGTTAAAATGACACAACTTAATTTCAAGTACTTGAAATAAGATACACATCAGTAACAAAAACTATACCCCTGTGGCCAGAATTGTTGAACCAGCACGTATTCGATGTAATGTTCCATCTTCCATATTCATTGCAATTACTCCTTGGCAACTACCTGAAAATCAAATATCAAGAAAATTTCACATTTGCAACTGTCCTTGAAAAAAGCATTTGTAATGAAGAAGTAGATAAATGCTGTTAATTTGGATTGACAGAAGAGCCAAGTAACCACACCATGTCTTGGATATGACGCATACCGTGATATGAATAATGACTACAGCTAGACAACTAGCAGGCCTTTAGAATGGAAAAGACAGATATGCGTCTTACTAGAAACACAAAACAAGTAGACAAATGCTGTTAATTTAGAAAAGAAAGATATGCATCTTACTAGAAACACTCAACACATGGATAAATGCTAATAATTTAGATTAAGTACCAGTAACCACACCATGTCTTGGATATGACTAGCATACCGTAATATGAACAAGAAAACTGCTAGCCAAGTAACTAGCAGGCCCCTTAGGATAGAAAAGAAAAATCTATATCTGACTATAACCTCACAATTGATGCACTTTTAAGTATATACTATTGGCAATATAGTACAAGTAAAATAGGTGAAGCAACTTCACAACAAGAAGATCTGAAAGCTTAAGTGGTTGTACTGTTCAAAGTAATAAAAAAGAGAAAATCTTCAAAACCATTAAATACAGCAAGCTACATAACCATATCTCTCGGTGGGAATATGTATAAAGCTTCCAATCATTAGAGTAAAATATGAAAAAGATGTCAACTGTCAAGCAATTACAAGCTTCATTTAGAACATACCATCACTGTTCATCAGTAGATCCAAGGCAAAATATTCAACAAAGAACTGTGTATTATGTTTCATAGCTTGGCCATAGAGAGTATGGAGAAGAGCATGCCCAGTTCTGTCAGCAGCACAAGCACAACGATACGCCTGACCACCTGCAGCAATTGCAACAATGAATCAAATAAAGAAAATCACTGGCAGAAACCAATCAATAGATTATTTGATTTCCAATTTTAATATATTAATTCTTGCCTTTTCCAAAATCTAAACTTTGACCACCAAATGCACGCTGATAAATTTTTCCATCTTCTGTTCGAGAAAATGGTAACCCATAGTTCTCAAGTTCAATAACTGCTTTTGGTGCCTCCCTGCACATGTATTGTATAGCATCCTGATCACCTGTAGAGAGCCCTCAAGATTAATGCCCAAGCAATGAGTTGTGATACAATATAGAGATAAATAGAGAATAGCTATCTGGAAAAATTGCAACATGCAGCTACATACTTTAAGTTGAGGTACATAGGCAATTTAAGTGTTGTTCCAATAGAAGTAAAAATTCCACTTTTGAAATTATGAGGTAAATATATACACAACTACAGGTAGTTAGATGATTACAAACATCCAAGTAGTCACATTGCTCTAATGCACAAGTTCACTAAGCATAGAATGCCATAAACCTTCTGGTATAAGTCTACATACTTTAGAATAACATCTTGTCCTCAAAACACTAGGTAATATAGACCGTATAAGGAGCACAGAATCCAAGAGCAAAACAAGATGCATACCTAACCAGTCACTTCCTTTAACAGTGTCATACATGTGCCACCTCCAATCATCTTCTGTCATGTTCCCCAGAGCAGCATTGATGCCACCCTGCCAGAACCAGGATTGCATGTCAACAAAATTTCTATCCAAACAAGATGCAAACTTGTATGGTTCTCCTATCCATTGAGCATTACACTAGTTATGTATCCAGTAACTACCAAACTCCACTGATGAATCTCTGACTACAAAGTTATACAGACAATATCATTCGCCCAATTAATAATCATATTAAGAATAAGGAAACAAAATGCTCCTATTATTGCTATCTAAAAACCGCTCCAAAATGAATCACCCCAGACACAAATATTTATTGACAGAGAAAGATAATTCCAGCACACTAGGAATTAGGAATCATGATAAATTTCTCACAAGGATGTTTCTTTTACTTTTCACATTCATTCATTTCCCTTCTTTCAGGATCAAATTCCCATGCAAGTTTGGAAAAGATACTCGATGTACATGCTATATCCATATGAAAAACAAGAAGTTGTAACATGATTCAAACAAAATGCTCCAATCTAACATAAAATACACCTGTGCTGCAACGGTGTGAGAACGGGTTGGGAAAAGCTTGGTAATGCAGGCGGTGTTGAATCCATGTTCCGAGAGTCCAATGGCAGCCCTCAGTCCGGCGCCACCAGCTCCTACCACAACCGCATCATATGTATGATCAACAACCGTATAAGAGGATCTCCCACCGGTCTGCCACAAAATCATTGCTAGCATCAAAACTAAACGCTGTTTCTAAAGGTAAACTATAATCTCATTAGAAAGCACTGGCAAAGCCATGCGCTCACAAGTTTTCAAAAACAAAAAAAGTTATGCGCTCACACATACATGCTAATGGCGTGTAAACGCAGTATGGCAACGCCGATCTCAGCAACTAGTAACGAAAATGGGGGGAAATAAAAGAAGAAGAAAAGCTATAGCTACCTGATAAGATCCTTTGTTATAAAAACAAAGAGAGAAATTATCAACGAGCAACTGTAACTACTTTCGAAAATTGGGAGAGAACAGGAAATCTATTCAACCGATGATAAGGAGAGAACAGGAACAGAAAATAGTAGAGTAACAAAAACGATGTATAGACGTACCGAATCGGTAGAGAAAAATCTGGAAATGTGAGATCTAACTGAGTCATTACTGATCCATCTCTTCGAAGAAGAAGAAGAAGGGGAAGGAACTCGGAGGCCACGAGCCACGCACCGCCACATCACTCTCGTCAACTCTCTATCTCTAGGCTTAGATAGTGGATTGGTTAATAAAGCGCTTATTTCTGGGAGAGAGAATCAGTTGTTGGAAAGGGAGACCCAAGGAAAATGCCAATACGCGAATCGGGAAACTTTTATTAAAGCCAAAGCCACGCTCCTGGGTTAGTGACCGAGTGCTCAAATATGTTGACGTATCCAACCCTGCAAGGACTTAGAATTGCCGCTTATCAACAAACTACTAAAGTGCCACTTTTACTGTTTCACTCGCTCTCTTTTTTTAAAATAAAAATTTCTCACATTTAATTTCCATTTTTCATATGTTTGGACTTAAAATGTCCAGAAACATTTAGTGGTGAAGGCTACCCAATTTCTCTTGTACACTTCATATAAGAAATGGCAAAAAGACCTATTTAGATCATGATGTTTTCACTTGTATAGAAGTCAGATCTTAATGTTTCAAAATATTCAAATGAAATTCTAAGGGCTTGTTTAGTATAGTTTGTATTTTAAATTTTGATTTTTAATACAGAAATCGAAAAAGACAATACATTAATACAGCACAGAAATCGAGGATAAAATAAAAAAAATAATATAAATATACCAGATGCAATTAAAATGCATGTACTGGAGAAACTGTCACAAATTCAAAATTGCCATCTAGCTAGATAGCCTACAGTGCTACACCCTACAATGGCATCGTCATTCAAAAAAAGAAAAGGATCCGTATCACAAGCCAATCACGAGAAAAACCTGGCGAGGAAAACAATGACGGGTTGGAGAACTTCCCCTGATGCCTGATGGGCAAAACAAGTTGAACTTATTATTATCATGGTATTAGATCGTCACTCGTCAGGGGTTCATCATTGTTGCTTGGAGGCGCATGGCGAGGATCATCCCCTACATTGTAGTCTTTACTCATCAGCTTAAAAACCTCCTTAGCAGACCCAAAAGGGTCTCGAGAGTCGAAATTGAAAATTGATTCTTTTGACCTTGATGAATGTTCCAAGCTTGAAACAGGCTTGGAATTCTGTGAGTAGCCTTGTTTAGAAATTTTCTGCCTTGTAGAGCTCATTGGCTCTGCCTTGAACACGCTACTTGCATTCTATGATGAAGAACGAAAATTGTGTTCGTAATATCAAGCTTTGAGGGCACAATTAATAGCAGCAAGTGATGTTCATGTCAAACACACACAGAGAGAGAGAGAGAGAGAGAGAAAGGAAGAAACCTGATCATTTAGCTGCTCTTCATAGTTTTCAGCCTGTGACTTCTTGGAAGCATAATTTTCTTCTCCTGCACCCAAGCACCAGGAATGTATTCAAATTGAAGCAAACCATCTGTCTATATTTCTCTCAACAACTTGTAATCGGTATGAAATATAGAACCTAGATGAAAATCGCAAATGATAAATTAATGCAGTAGCTGCAAAACTTTCTGTTCAAACAAATTTATAGGTACTCTCTTGCATTTTCATTCAGAATGAATTTCACGAGCAATAAGCTTACATACAAAAATATGATTGTTTTCTGCACCTGTTTAAATTACATAACCTATAAACCTTCAAAATTGAAAAAGATAACAACATCCATATAATAGATGCTATCTTCAGGGACTAGCTTCGATCTTCTACCCTAGTTATTCTTAGGCGGATGGGACGTTGGTTGATGATAATCGGCGCTAAATGCCGTAAAACCAACCATTTTGTCACTCAAACGCTTAGAACTCCTATTACTTGTTTTATTTTTCACATTCGAAGTTGGCGTCCCTCTACGGACACTGCTGGATACGATATGATCTGCACCTGAAAGAGTTGCTCTTTCTTCAGTAGTTTCCTCCTCTGCCGTCTCTTTCTTCTGTAAAACTCTTTCCATTTTCAGTTTTCTGGACCCCATCATTTGTTTGACATCAGTCTTGGAAGGAACGAAATCAATGACCTGTTGACGGAATAATTCTTTTTAGACCAACAACTTAATGACTGGAGATGACTAAATAATTAGATTCGAAGAATTAAATATATACCTTGCTCACTTTCACCAAACTGTTTCCTGCCATTTTAAGTTTATCACCATCTTCACCAATTGGGACTCTTCCCGAAGCTGCAAGATTCAATGGTACGCAGACATTAGCCGTGCATAATCAATACTAAAAATTAACAACTTACATGAAAGGAAATGGTTATCTACCCTGGATTCCATAAGCACTTGAGTTTCTTGCATGTATCAACAAGAATAGAAGTAGAAGACGAACAAAATTCCTGGACCTCATAGCCACTAGTTTTGTCTTCCTTCCTTCTTTGGCTATGCTTGTTGTTAGACAACAAAAGAGAGGAATCATGTGAAGGGAGAAGGAGGACTTTATAGAGTCCACACAAGTCAAAGCTAAGGTTCCAAGGCTAGCTTGCTTTTTCTCGTCCCTCCAATAAAATATATCAACATGTGATTACATGCACGTTGGAAAACTCAAACAAGACATAAACACTGGTTCAAAACTTTGAATTGAGAGAGAGAAAAAGTAGTCTTCATGAACTTGCTTCAAAGTGTTGGGAAAAGGTGTATGATCGCGTGGAATGGAAGATACGAGTGTTCAGCGTCTGTCTGCCGCCATGCATGCTACGAGGATGGTTGTCTTGGTGACCAAACGTGATACGCACAAATTCAAGGACTTTGTGTCTGAAACTATTGCTCTGCTCTATTCCCCGTATTGTGTGTTTTAAAAGTTTGCTAACACAAGGTGTACACTCAGGAAGTTAAATAAGTTAAAATCGTACAGCTATTCAACTTGATTATCGCACAGCTTTTTATGGTGGAAGCTGTCATTGGCAAGATGACAAGCTAATCCGACATTAATGCAGAGAAATAACTAATTCACAAATGTTTGTGCACCGAATTCTGCAACATATAAGATTACTTACTATCATTTATAGATTTTGATTTTTGTTTCTTATTTTAATTTTAATTTTTATTAAAAATAAAAAATGTTTTATTGAAATTTGTAATAAAATTTAAAATTAAAATATGTTTAGTTCAAATTTATTATAAAATATTTATTATTAATAATTAAATACAATATAAATTCAAAGTTTAGGCTAAAATACTCGATAATGTATAAGATGGTTGTGTTTTTATTGATGATTAAAACCAGAGACACGTAGCCTGTGTATACATAGTTATTTTACAATGAGATTAGTAGAAATCTATACAAGTCTTAATGAATAATTTAGGAAGGATAAACACAAATATGAATGATTTATAGAAGAAATATATAATGTTATTTGTTGGAGAATGATCCTAATGTAGTTAGGATTGTGAATAATCATTGATGTTATCAACTCCTTTCAAGTTCACGGATGCTAGAAATTGTAAGTTTGTCCTGAAGTCTGAAAACGGGAGGAGTTTAATGCTTTAATCATGATATCACCAATTTGATATGAGGATAAAATGTATTTGATTAAAAGAATCCTTTTAGTAATCAATTTATGAATAAAGTGAATATCAATCTCAATGTACTTAGTACAAATATGAGAGACAGGATCTATAGTAAGAAATTTTGCACTAAGATTGTCATGCCATAGAGTAGGAGTGAGATAAGAGAAACCTATTTTTCTAGTGAAAAATGTAAGCTAACGGGGTTTAGCAGCAACGGAAGCATTGCTTCAGTATTTAACTTCAGAACTATAATGAGTAGTAGTAAGTTGTATCTTATCACTTTAAGAAATAAGATTTGGACTAAAGAAGATGCAATACTTTAATATTCAACTTCGATACAAGAATGGGTAATAGTAAATTATTTCTTAACACTGTAAAAAAATAAGATTTGAACTAAAGAAGATGCAATATCTAAATGTAAAGTGAAGATTATCAAAATAATCAGCCCGTTTAGTATCGTCGTAGGACTTGAGAGTTAAAGATATGGTTCGAGTTAAGTGGAGGCCATGGGAAGGAATGGATTTAAGGTAACAAAGAATCTGTTTAACCGCAGTCCATTGAATGACAATAACGCAGTGTAAGAACTACGAAACTTTGTTTAATGTAAACTAAATGTCAGGACAAATGAGGTAAAGATATTAGACAGCATCAACATGCTACAATATTTAATAGGATTAGAGAGAGGGTGACCATGATTCTTGCATAGTAAAGGGGAGGTGTGGAACAGGCTTTGAGTGGTCAAAGCTAGTGCGATGAAGACTGTCATTTTCGAGAAACTGGACATAACAAGATATATAAGGTCATTTTCGATAAGTTGGGTGCATATGCGTTGATATCATGGTAATATCTAAGGTGGATGTGTTTTTAATGATGATTAAAATCGAAAGTACATAGCCTTTATATTAACAATTATATTACAATGAGATAAAAAACAATCTATACAACTCGTAATGAATTATTTACAAAAGATAAACATAAATACGAATGATTTACTTAATCTTAATATAGTAAGGGTTGTGAATAATTCGTGATATTATCACTTTTATATTTTTAAAAAATATGTTAATTAATAGATTTTTTTATTCAATATAACAAAATTTGTTTATTAAATATAAATAAAGTAAAAAATTTTATTTATAGTCTTATAAAAATTTCAGTTCCATTTATAAATCAAAGTAAAATAATTTTTTATTTTAAAAATATAAATATAAATAATAAATAAGCCGTAAAGACTTAAGGCAGCCTAGGCCCTGTTAGTCAGGAAGTTCGTGTCTAGGGTACTATTGCACGGTACTCCTGTTAAATGGCACGCCGACTAGTGTTCACAGAGTTGCCGTCGGATAAGTCAACTCCTGTTTTTTCTTTGAATTTTATTCTTTGCGATTGTTATTGGGAGGAGAGTGGGAGATTCCACATACACTAATCTCCAGCAATAATAGTGTCGAAAAATAAAACATCACATGAAGAATATAAATTTATGTTAAAGATACGTTGGTTATTAATAACCACGTATTAATAAATAATAATAGGATAATTTATAATCTTAACTTTAGAAAGATATGCACTTATAATGTCAACTTAATTTTTAACATGAAAGTACAAAAAAACCAGACTTTTGTCGTAGTAGCATGTACAAGGCGTATTAGAAATCAATATCGAATTAATTAGTCAATATTATGTCATACATTAAAATATAATTATGTTACAAGTATAAATGGTTAAAAATGGTATTAGCTAGTGATTTATCCAAAAATGTTAAGATTTGTTTATATCTAAAGAAAATTAAATAGATAATTTCCTACATAATTAATGTAAAAACATCACCGACTTATTTTAGTCTGCCTTACTAGACAGTTGCCCCCACTGGGGCTTAAGAAAAAAGTAATTAAGGTAAAATTTTAATAAAAATAAATAGTAAAATGTTGCCTACTAAATAACGTGTCTAAAAATGTGCACTTTATTAAATTAATATTGTCAGTATAAACGTTACTAAAAATCTTAATTTTGTATGATTATTGGAACTATATGTGTCCCTCAATGTTGACCCCCTTGAAAATTATGCAGTTTGTTTATTAATTGCATCGGGAGATGCTCAATTTGGTGCGATATAGTCGGCGAGGCCACATGCTTCCAAAGTTTCTAAGTTACTTTGAAGGATTAGCTCTTAGTGAGCAGCACATGAAATACTATATATTTTAATAAGTGCAATGAATTACAGATGGAGAGGTAAGTAACTTAAAATATCGAAGTCTTCGATCCTACCCTTTCAATAAAAAACACTGTTTCCAAATGCTCCCGAATCTTAAGATATATACAATGTTGCGCCTGGCCTATGACATGATGATTATTTGATGTACAAGGTAAGCCTATTTCCAATCAAAATTAAAATAAAGATTCGTAAAGGCACAAAAATTGGTAGAAAACAATATCGAACATAATCATATAGATTATATCAAACAAGATCTTTTTATATTCATAAATGAAATAACAATTATGTACTTAGATTAAAGTAAAATTCTACTAATTAGAAAACATAGAAATCTTTTCTATAAAGAGTTTTTTTTTAAATGATAAATCACATCTTTTATCATTTTAAATTTAAACACCTTATATAATTAAATTCAAAAGGATTAACTATCCTTAATAGTTACTTAAGTGATAATGATCATAAAACCTCTCATGAGTGTATATATCATTCATTAAAAGGTATCGTATTAGTATAAACCTTAAAATAGTAGTAGTCGTGTGTTAGACCTTTAAATTTCAGAGTACTTCTCTGCGACTTTTTAAAAGCGTCTTAAAGAGAAGGTTAGCTGGATCACACATATGAAGGAGGCATGCAAAAACACTAAGGTAAACGTGGGCAAGTGAGATCAAACTTTATGCAAATTTTAGTAGAGTCTCGGATTTTACAGGGATTGACTTGTCCTAAACTTGAATGAATGGACCATGATTAGCTGACTTGTTGTGGGTAAGTATTGGATCGGATCAATGTCCTATGCGGACTTCAGCAAAAATCACTTAGCATTATTAACAGATAGAGATCATAGGGAGATCTTGAATGATGTGGCGACATAAAGAGTTAGAGTTGTAGTGTAACTCAACATCTTAAGATAGTAGAGATCTTCAAGGATAAGGATGTTAGTTTCTTAGTCAAATGTAAATTCTAGTCTTTCAATTATAATATGATTCTGTCTTATCAATTAGAGTCATATTTAGATGGAATGTCATCTAATTGGACTATATGATGTAATCTGATAGAGATAAACATAATATTTAACACGATCTTAGAAAGTGAAGTTCGATTAGAATTCGGATTATAACTTGACTTCTAAGCTAGAGGGCATATATAGCTCATTCAAGCTTTTCTCTATTCATTTGATCAAAGAGAGCTTCCTTGTATTACTTTGAGGGAAAGTAATATAAAGGTTAGTAGTTTTACTGTATCTCTCATGTTCAATGTTGCCTATTTTACTCTCTTGTTTCTTTATAGCATTATACTTTGAGTGTGCGAGCGAAACACTTCGAGGGTCATTGAGGACTAAATCTTGCTTAAGCGGACTTAAGTGAGATTACCGTACAAGAGTATTAGTGCTAGACAAAAGTTTGAGTTCTAAGAAGACCTTTATATCAAATGGTATCAAAGCCTAACATCGGTATGACAGGAGGCAGTAATATAACAAAACGAGCGTCTAAGGTGGAGGCATTCATTGAACTAATTTATGCGAGTGAGGAGGAGGTCACATCTTATTAATTGGCGATTCGAGGCAATGAATGATCAAATTCGACGATTGTAACAACAGATTGCAGATTTATTAAAGGCACATGAGGAGGCCCAGTTTGAGATTACAATCTTGAGATGTGTTGTTGCAACACAAGAATTTAGTTGAGTAGAAAGCTCTACACCTCAACTTCCATAACTGAAGGTACGCAAACCGAAGGTGTTCGAGGGCGTGCGGGGTTCCAAGATGTTGGAGAATTTCTTGTGGGATATAAAGCAGTACTTTGCAGCTGTTAGGGTGCCTGATACTAAAAAGGTTAATGTGACATCCATATACTTGGATAGGGATGCTAAACTCTGGCAGAGAACGAAGACCTCTGCCAAAATCAGTGTGGGTAGAACTCCCATGCACATATGGGTGAAGATGAAGGAGTTAAAGGATCAATTCCTTTCGTTAAATACTTCTTTGCTTGGGAGGGATGCCTTGGAGAAACTTAAGCAAGATGGGTCAGTAAGAGACTATTTTAAGTCATTTAGTTCTCTAAAACTTAATATTGACAACATGTCAGATGAGGATAAACTTTTCAACTTTCTGTCCAGGTTATAATCTTGGGAGCAAATAGAGTTGTAAAGACAAAATGTGAAGGACGTGGTTGGTGCAATCGTGACCATTAATGTCTTGGTGAATTTTCAGATGCCGAAAGATTGGAAGGCAAGTTCCTTTAATTCTTCGAAGGGCAAAGCCCACTCCCAATAAGAGAAGGCCGAGGGGAAGACAAAGAAAGACTCAAAGAAGGGGGATTTCAAGGGTAAGGGAAAATAGAACGGTAGCTCAAAGAATAGGAAGATGTCCGTGAAGAAGGGTAAGATCACTTGTTACTTATATGGCAGTCCACATTTTATAAAAGAATATCTGAGGAAGGAGAAGCTGAATGCCCTGATAGTCGAAGGAGACAGTGAATCTTCGAAAGATGTGGTACTAAATCCGATCACCTTGTTGAATATGGTTAGTGGTGAATTAATTTCTTTTGATAGGCTAAATACGTGGGTGTACAGGTTGTGAGAAAGGAGTAACTGCAATGTTAGATACTGGTGTGACATTGTTTCCAAATGGAAAAGAAGGTGCATAAATTAGATCTGAAGGTGTCAAAGATCCCGAAGAAAATCAAAACCCTTGTAGACAAGTAGTGGTGAGAGAGACTTACAACATTCCAATTAACATAGAAAGTTGATGTGCTAAGCTGAAATTCATAGTCATACCCTTAAAGGATTTCGAGATGATAATGAGGGTCAACTTCCTTAAAGCAACAAAGGTTCCAATCAACATAGAAAGTTGATGTGCCAAGCTGAATTTCATGGTCATACCCTTAGAGGATATCAAATGATAATGGGAGTCGACTTCTTTAAAGCAGCAAAGGTGATACTGTATCCGAATTTGGGAGGTATGATGATGATGAATGATTAAAATTCATTTTACATGAATTTTTGTAGGTCTAATAGAGGATCGACGGAAGCTACAACAACAATAGTCATATTTTGGCCATAAGTATAAAGAAAGGGTTGAAGAAAGGTATGGAGACCTATCTCACCGTCATATGGGAGATCGATGAAGACCATGTAGTGGAAGTCCCTGAAGTGGTTACAAGTTTGTTGAGGGAGTTTTGGGAGGTGATGCTGAAAGAGTTACCAAAAACTCTCCCTCTCGTGACAAGGTAGATCACAGGATCGAGCTGGTTCCTAGAGCTATCCCACATGCGTGTGCTCTATATAAGATGTCCCCATTAGAATTGGTAGAACTTCAGAAACAACTTAGTGAGTTATTGGAAGCAGGATTCATCAAATCATCTAAAGCCCCTTACGGTGCTCCAGTCTTGTTTTAGAAGAAGTAAGACTGTATAATTCGGATGTGTGTGGACTATCGAGCCCTAAACAAGGTAACAATAAAAAACAAGTATCCAGTGCCTTTAGTTCAAGACTTGATGTATAGGTTGTCAAGGGTTGAGATGTTCACTAAGCTGGATCTTCGGAGTGGGTATTGGCAAGTGCGGATAATTGAGGACGATGAACAAAAGACAACATGCGTAACTAGGTATAGATCCTACGAATTTTTAGTTATGTTTGTTGGATTAACTAATGCCCCTGTTATATTTTGCAACCTCATGAATGATGTGTTATACAATTTCTTTGATAAGTTCATGGTGATGTATCTAGACGATATAGTGGTGTATAGAACTAATATGACAAAACATATGGAATACCTTGAGCAGTTATTCGAAAGACTAAGGCAATACAAGCTCTACGTGAAGATGAAGAAGTGTGAGGTTGCCCAATCAAAGATCAGATTCTTGAGTCACGTGGTAACCAAGGGTCAGGTCAAGATGGATTTGAGAAAGGTGAAAGTGATAGTTGAGTGGCAAGTTCCTATGAAAGTTCAAAAATTGTGGAGTTTTCTCAACTTGGTTAACTACTATAGATGGTTCATAGTGGGATACTAGAAAAAAACACTGCTATTAACAGAGTTGCTGAAGAAGAAACAATAGTAGTGTTGGTCGAACGCGTGTTAAGAGACTTAAAGTCGCTATCTCAACTGAACTTGTATTAAAGCTTTTCAAGTTTGATCTTCCTTTCGAAGTACAAACGGATGCATCGGACAAAGCCATTGGTGGAGTCCTAGTACAGGATGGTCACCTAATCTCATTTGAGAGATGAAAGCTTAATGGTGTAGAGCATGTTACTCAACGCATGAAATGGAGATCCTTGAGGTGGTGCATTACCTTAAGACGTGGCGAGTATATCTGTTGGAATCCTAGTTCGTTGTCTGTAAAGATAATGTTGCTATCACATTTTATATGACCCAAAAGACGTTATTCGCAAAACAAGTCCGGTGCAAAAAATTTCTAGAAGAGTAGGACTTCGTTTAGGAGTATAAATCGAGAAGGCACAATAACGTGACTTATGCCTTGTGTAAAAAGGATGTATTTGTGGCCTTGTATTTAATCACCAGGGTAAAGTCTAACTTGTTGGAACAAATCAAAAAGGCGGTTCCATTAGACACCATGTACTGTAAGTTGATTTCTTAAGTTGAGGAACATATTGTACGTAGGTTTTGATTCGATGATGATGGGCTTCTGATGACTAAGAGTAGTCAAGTATACGTGATGAGCTTTGGAGGATTGCGAAAACAGTTGCTAAAGGAGACGGACGACTAGTAGTGGTCTGGTCACTCAGGAGTCCAACGGATGCTAGCACTCCTATCTCATTCCTATTTCTGCCTGAAGATAGAGAATGACGTGGGATGTTACATCAAGACGTGCCTTATATGTCAATTGGATAAGCCGAAGAGAAAGTAAGAAGTCAGTTTACTACACCCTTATTCATCCTTAAGAGACCTTGGATATCGGTTTCAATATATTTCATTGGCGGGTTTCCAAAGATAGACAATATGGTATCAATCATGGTAGTGGTTGATAGATTCTCTAAGTATGCAATCTTCATGTTAGCTCCTATATCTTGTCCCTCGGATGTTGTAGCCGAGTTGTTCTACAAGAATGTGGTCAAGTATTTCGGAGTACCAATAGATATTGTGAGCGACCAAAATACTAGATTTACAGGTAGATTTTGGAAGTTCCTTTTTAACATAATGGTCTGCGATTTGAAGTCCTCGACTGTAGACCTGACCACGGTTAATAAACCGATGATTACGGTTACAAAACCACTGATTGTAGTTTATAAAAATCTTAAAACCTTAACCTAACCGTTCGTTTATGGTTTAAGTTACGATTTGAAAACAACCGGTTATGGTTATAGTTACGGTT
>JAOXYD010000136.1:6058897-6085315 GCA_028565735.1 Pinacopodium congolense | reverse complement strand
TTAAAAAAATTCATATTTAAAATTAAAAATAACATAAAATATAAATGAATTAAAACCTAAAAACATACATAAAAATTAAATGCTAAATCTAGATGAACTAAAAACTATATAAATAATTGAAATTATGTAAAATAAAACCTTAAACAATTTAATACTTAATAAAAAATAAATATGAAATTATAATTCATATTTAAAACTAAACAATGTATTAAAGCTTGAATAAGAAAATTAAAACACAAAATGTAACTAACTAAACAATGACTAAAATTCAACTAATTAAATAACAAAGTAAATCAGAAAAAATAAAAATAAAAATAAATAAATAAATAAACGAAGCAATCGAAGTGTTCCATGCAGTCGCAGCGTCTCTGTCCATGCGTCTAGTCCATGTGCGTTGGTCCATCCAACAGGTGCAGATGGTTTGCGTCCTTGGCATGCATGCAGGTGCGTCATCTCTGTCTCCTGGGTGCGCGTCCTTTGGTGCTGGTCCAAGCGTCAAGTGTGCAGCTTGGTCCGTCTGATGGAGCCTGATCCAGTGTAGCAGCTTGAAGCCTCCAGCTAAAGACTCCAAGCCGTTAACTGCTCTCCCTCCCGCGTCTGCACTCAGCCGCAAGCCACCAGTCGCCCGCTGCCTCTCACCCGGACAGCACCAACTTGTCTCTGCTCAGCCGCCAGTCCACACACCCCAAAAAACTCTAGGGAGTCGCGCTTAAATCAAATTAAAACCCTCCTCTCGCATTCTCCTTTCCGCTGCTAATGCTTTGCTCACCGTTTTAATCAAAACGGTGAGCTTAAAACATTCAATTAATATTTTTTTTCTTTTTTTTTCTTTTTCAAATTAATGCAATCTTTTACTTTTGTTCTAATTTCTTTAAATTTATCAAGCTTTGATCTAAAATTTGTGTTAAAGAAAATAAACATGTCATTAAACACAATATAACACAAATTAAGTATTTAATTAATAAAATAAGATTGAAATGACATTAAAAAGCATATGAAATTTTAATAAATTTCAATCCTATCAGATATAACGATGGGTAGGGTATAACCCTTACTTAAAAGGTGTATTTAAACTGAGAAGGCCAGTGTTTCAATTCTAGTATGAGTGGCTTCAAAATGGAGATTGGTGCTGTAGCATTTGTTCTCTCCAACATTTCTTTCTTAACCACCTCACATAACTTCTCTTGGTTTACACTTTCATCCCTTTTCACTTATATAACTTCCTTAACTTGCTCTCCTATATTCTTTACACATTCATCTACATTATCAATCTTTATATAAGCATTACCTTCCACTGAATTCTTTAAGGATTTATTCATTTTAAACTCAACTTTCTCATCCTAAATTCTCAATATTGACTTTCCTTCATGCATATCAACTAGTACGCTACCAGTATTCGTAAATGACCTACCCAAAATCATTGGACAATTCCTATCTTATTCAAAGTCTAACGCAATAAAGTCAACAAGAATTATGAATTTTTCCACTTTTACCAAAACAACTTCTACAACCCCATATGGTCCTTTAATGGATTAATTTGCCAATTGTACGAGCATGGAAGTTGGCTTGACATCTCTTAGTCCTAATTTCCTAAAAATGTATAAAGGCATCAAGTTAATACTTGCCCTTAAATCACATAAACATTTAGAAAATTACAAATTACAAACAATATAAGGTATAGTGAAACTCCCTGGATCTTGTAACTTGGAAGGCATTTGGCTAGTGATGATAGAGCTGCAACTCTCTATCAAAGCCACAGTTTGGTTATCTTCTCAAGTGTACTTATGAGTAAAGATATCTTTTAAGAACTTAGCATACTTGGTCATGCTCTCCAATGCTTTCACAAAAAATAAGTTGATTGAAATTTCTTCAATTTTTCTAAAGGCTTAGAGAATTGTGCATCCACTTGATCGTGCTTCACCCTTTGTGGATATGGAATCTTAAGCTTGTAAGGTGGTAAAGGGATGCATGGCTTTTCCTCTTCCTTCTCTTATACGTTCTCTTCCTTTTCCTCTTTGCCTTTTTCTTTCATTTGGTTATCCTTTTTTACACTTGACTCCTCTAATTGCTAGTCACTCCTAAGTGTAATTGTCTTTATTTATTCCCTTGGAATAGCTTTGATGTTGCTTGGTAGGCTTCCAGCACTACTATATGAGAAAGAATTAGCAAGTTGCCCCATGTAAACTCCAAATTATAGATGGATGATGCATGGTCCTTTACGATTTGGTCAAATTTTGCCTTCATCCTCTTTTGACTTTCCTCTTGGCCTACAAACGTTCTCTTTTATCTATCTCCTTAACTTGAAAACCCAAGATGTCCACTAATTTGTCCATTTTGTTCTTCAAAGATCCAAGTCAATCATGTTGAAAACTAGGAGGTCCTTGTGTTCTTACTTAGCCACTTGCATTGTTAGTTTTCTAAGAAAATTTGGGTGATTTTTCCACCCAAGATTATAAATTTTGGAATAAGGATTGCTATTGGCCTAAGTAATTAACTTGCTCAGTACCACTAGTTCCCAATAAGAAGCAATTAGTTGTGCCATAGCTATCATGTTCACATAGTTCACATTAAAGTTGCATAGCCTTCACTGAAGATGGAGAAGCTCCTTACATATTACTCAATTGCTTGGTGAGAGCTTAAATTTATGCTTAGAGAGATGTCACTGAGTCAATTGGGATCATACCATTTTGTTCCTTAGAACGTTGTCTACTCGTCTCATTAGACCACAAGAAACTATTGTTCTCCATCTCTTCCAAGAGGTCATAAGCTGCATAAATAGTTTTTCTCGTTAATGATCCCTATGCAACTACATTTATTATTGCTTTTATTCTTTAGTTAACCCCATTGTAGAAAGTTTGCAAAATGAACTCCCTTGGAAGGTTGTGGCATAAACAGTTCCTTTTATCTCCTTGAATTGCTCCCAAACATCGTATAACAACTCCCCATTACTTTGCTGGAAGTTTATGATCTCCTTTATGATTATTATAGTCTTGATCAGTGGGAAGTACTTAGCAAGGAAAGCTTGAGCTAGCTACTCGCTTGTAGTGACATGTTCTAGGTTGAGAGTGTTCAACTACACCTTAGCTCTAACTTTTAATATGAAGGGGAATAACTTCAATCGTACTGCATTGTTAGACATACCATTTGAACTGAAAAGTATTACAAATCTCTAGGAAATTGATAAGATGGGTATTGGGTTCTTCATTTCCAACCTGTAAAATTGAACATTAAATTGAATTATGTTATAGAGAGTGGGCTTAATCTCAAAGTTTTTTTCACTTATATAGAAGGCCTTGTGATCCCTTGTTAATTAGCATTAAATCAAGGTCTCATGAAGTTCATGAGTGTCTTTTGGCCTCATCCTTGTTCGTCTTCTTTCGTCAAATTTTTTGGAATCCTTTCTTGGCGCTTAACTCTTCTTAACTCTCACTCGTGCCTTGTGATATCCAAAAACTCCTCTTCACTTAAGTTGATAAACCTTCTAGTGCTATTTGTGTATCAAAAACCCTTAAATCAAAGTTACTCAAACTAAACAATATGCTAAAATAGCAATCCTCGGTAATGATGCTAGAAGTGTTAGTACTAAAATTCGTTTTACGTTAAATACTGCAAGTGCACGTGTTGTGTAACTTATAGTATAAGCAGATATCATCCCACAAGGTTTGTATTTAGCCATCATTTAATTCAAATTAAACTTTGTTTAAGGCATAATATCAAAAAATAATAACTGAAATATAAATTAAAATTAAGAAAATTAGTAATGGACAAACAAAGGGGAAAAGTGTAAGAATTTGATAACCAAAGTTTAAGATTAGGAATTACTTCTATCCCTATTTTGCTTCCCTTTTATTTTAATGATTTAATTATTCTTGAACAAAGATTTCCTAAAGTTTAATTACCCTCTTTTAAGGTGTAACTAGTTATCCCTAGTTGAAATAAGATAAAATTAATCATGTATTCTCTTGACATATACAACCTTTACTAAATATTCAACTAGATGTGAAGCAATCCTATAGGTAAATAATCAAGTAACTAAGATCTCTTCAACCACTTGAAAATCTGATGTTTATGTGTCCATTGGATTCCAACTCTCGTTGTACAACCCAACATTAATTTACCAAGTTCACTCTTTCAATTTATTGCAATGTTGAAGCACAATAAATATCACAAGTATCTATTCATTGAATCAACAAGAAAGAGTTTCACAAAATAGTTTAAGAGTAATTCCAACAAATAGTTTAGCCATTCATAAAAAACTAAAACCATCAAAAATCATGTTTCTCATATAAAAAAGTAGTACAGAGAGAAAAGAATAAAACTAGATAAAGCTTGAAGCCTTTTTCTTCACTCCTAGAATTCTGGAAAATCTGGGTGTTGGTGTGTCTTAATGATTCCCAAGGTGCATTGAGATTCCTCTTTCGGGTAGCTACCAAAACTTCCTATTTACCTCCTTTGATATGTCCTTTAATGATGTTGTGTGGAGGCTGCTACAGTTTTTAACCCTTAAATATGTCCAAAAGAGGCTTCTAAATCATAAAATCCCATGTTGGACACGTCAAAAAGTCATCACTGCTATCACCTTCGTGCTTGAGCACGAGGGTGATAGAAGACTGATGCTACTCTCTGTCATGATCATGACACTACACGATCGTGACATACTGGTTTCCAACTTTTTATGCTCTTCACTCTTCTAGTCATAGCTCCTTCTCATAACCTCTAATTGACATGATATTTGAATTGCAAGCTCTTCACATGTTTATCTTACTCCCAATAAAATTTCATATCCAATGCATATTCCAATTCACTTGAATCAAACCTACTCTTCAATTTCTACTACCTACATATCCAGCCACCAAAGTGCATCAATACATTCCTAAAATAAGCTTAAATTTTCCCTCAAACAATAATTAATAGAAATAAACAATTAAAAACCTAAATGATAATGAAAAAGATGCAAAAAATCATAACTAAGGTTAAAACATAAAAAAAACACTTAAAATACCTAGAAACATAGAATAAAAACACACTTATCAATTAGTTAAAATTGATTAAGGCATTGATATATTAGAATTGATTTAGAATGTCATATATGTATGATGTTTTATGATTAAGAGACAATGTGAGGAATTGTGTTAATATATGCCTCTTGATGAGTTTAAGTGAATTGAAATGTTACTTGAAGTTGTTTAAGTGTGTTTGAGTATGCTTGAGTCATTATATGATGTGAATTTTGGTTTTTCAATTGGTTGTAAAAGTTTTGGAAAGGTTTTGAAAATGTTTTGTATAAGAATTTTCCATAATCAAGGAGAAATTTATATCTGAATCAATTAAATCATTTTTTGTGATACGAATAGCTTTGAAATATGTATTAAAACTTGGTTAAAGTTCTATATGATGTTAGGAAATTGTTTGGAATGTTCTGGAAATTTACTTCACACATTGTTATAGTTTTCTAAGAGTTAAACAACAAGTATCAATGATTGCAAGGTGACCATCATTGTAGTCTTGTAGAACTGCCATTGCAGTCCGTATGATCAATAATTAGTTTTTTTTAGGGAAATCTACTTTTAATTTTCAACAACTTTTTGATACCCAATAACTATTTTGTGAAACCAACAACTAGTTAAGCTTTTAAATACTATATATATGTATTATTAACCATTCATAACAATCTTTATGCCATTTTAAGAGAGAAACAAGATTAAAAAGATATTACATACAAAGCTTTGCGTTTTCTTAAACTGCCTTGCTTTAATCCTCTCATTTCAAGTTTTATTGTCATTTTTTTCATTAAATCTATTTCTCTAAAGTAGTTTGAACTCTTAGGAAGTTTTTTAACCCATTTTTATGATTTTAGAAATCTAAAATCATTTGATTTTTTAGTTTAACTTTAAACTATTCATATTTGAGAGTTCTTGGTATGTTTTGATTTAATCCCTCTGTTTCCTGCTTTAGTTTCACTTTTATTATTGACATATGTTGTTAAGTAATTGACTAATGTTCCAGCAGGTTTATTGTGATAATTTTAGATCATTTGAAATGGTTGAAATGTTGATTTATTAAGCTAGAACATAAACTTTACATATTTCACAGCTTGTATGTTCTTGTGCTAATTCTTATTGTTTGATGTTTTAAGTTTGTTTTTGTTACATTAATCAATTAACTTATGTTTTATTGAAGTTCCAAGAGGCTTGTCATAATTTTTTTTGTTTTTAAAAGTTTCAAAATTGTTTTTATTGCATATGCTTCATTGATACACCATTAAAGGAGTGTTTGGTTACTTCATTTGGGATATTGATTTGTGCTGATTGTTATTATTATTTAAGGATGTCTTTATCATTAAAATAGAATTGATAGGTTCCTCTTGACCTGTGATATACAAGATTTAACTTATTGTGATTATTAAATGGGAATTGGATTGATTTATGCCATGTATGAGAATTAGGGAATGTATAAGGTATAAGTGTTGCATTGATTACATTTGACTCCCTTTCTTGTATTGATTTTGATCAAGCATTAGTTAAGTTATGTAAGCTTGAACTGAGGCTCAAGGGAGCTAGAATTTAGGGGCTGCCTTTATTGGCTTAGATTGTGAATTATTGGTTTTTTTTTTCTAAAGAGTTACTCTTTAGCCACTTTAATAATATTTTATTGAGTTCCTCTTGATGCTTTGGTAAAGAATATTGTGTGTGTTTCTTTTAACCCTTGTTAAATAAGATTATATGGTTACTCATCACCAACTTTATGAGAAGTAAGATTGTAAAATATTTCTCTTTACTTCCGTTGTAGAAAGAAAAATTTCTAAGGGTTACTCTTCCCCTTAAGGAAGGTTGTCATAGTTGAAACTTTTAACATGTAATCAGAGATTAGATTAGGCAATTGTTAAGGCTTCCTGAACCGCTATAATTCTCTTGTGCATCTTCTCTCTCATATCTCTTTAATTTTATGCAATATTGTGTTTATTTTAGTTATTGATTGAATCTGAATAACAATTGTATAAATATTGACATATTATTATAGGTTAAATTTTGATTTAGTGATCCATATAGTTAAATTTGGTTTAATTAATTTTATTTGTTTAATTTAGTGAGACATTTTTAAACACCAAATTCACTCCCCTCTTGGGTGCCACAAGACTTACACTTTTTATTATACTAATTTAGATTGATATTTATTTGAGAAATAAATGAACATTATTATTAATAGGAATAAAGAAAATAGTTTTTTTGTTGTATATTGTTACTATTTCAAGATATTTTGATATATTAATATTAATTTGTGATGGTTTGATGATTGGTTTTTTTATTATATTAATTTCGATTGTTATATATTTGAAAAATATGTAAGAATTGATATTAATAAGCATAAAATTATATGAAAATTATACTATATTTATTCTATTAATTGAATGTTTGAGATGGGTTGAAATTATGTTTACATAAAATGTATAATATATATAGAAATGATTTTGCAGGTTTTATAAAATATAGGAACCATTTTATAATTGAAAAAGTTGTCTAATATCAGTACTAGTATTGTCTGATACCGGTATAATACCATTTGATATGAAAACTATTGTCGATATGGTACTAGTTTTCAAAACATTGGCCGAAATAGCTACCTCCCTCTACCCTTAAATTATGATTACACTCATATATGGAAATTCATTAGTATTTATAGGCAAAGAATGCATATAAATTTTACCTCAAATTGACCCGTTTTTGACCTTAACAATATTTGGTAGTAGAAGCCTTTGGGTATGACTATGCAGATCCTAATATGAAGAATTTTAACAAGGACTTATTTTACTATTTTCGTATATAGGAAATCATATGATAAAGTCTATTCATCGCAAAGATGTAGAACTTGTAGCAGCAACACTATCCTTGCCATAAATATACAAACAAAATATATGAAAAAAAGAGTTGAAACAGAATGGCCTATATGTCAAATAAATTTTACATGCCCTACTTAGGTGTGGAAACAAATGGAAAATGAGACTCGTATGATCCAAATTTTGAACAACATATACTAAAAACTTCCTATGTTCAGAGCCTCCTCCTTTAAATATGCAACTCTTGCAAGGTAGTTATTATAATTGGGTGAATGGTTTGAGAACTTTGATGTTTGCAATCACATCTTCTTTAAGAGAATGGATGACAACATTCATAAGTAGTACTTTCCAAATCAACCAAACCTACTTCAGTTAAAGATTTTCTCTCTATTTAAAAATAATAGAAATATGAAACTCCTGAAAATGCAGAGTAACCCTAGAATAAAAACAATTGCTCTCTAGCTTTTAGAACTTGCAAGACCAAAAGAGGAAGCTTTAGCAACCTCAATAATTTTTCTAGTTAAATCAATGTCAATGATGCTAGTTAAAGTACCAATATTATTCGAGACCCCATCAATTTCCCTGCATATCTTGAAGCAATATGCACATGATTCATTACAAAGCCATTATATAAAATATCACATAGATATTATAATAGAATTTAAATAAATGTACATAAATTAAACATAGTCACTTACTTGGATTATGTCTTAAGTTTAATGGTTAAAGGATTCTTAAAAAAAAACCATTATTTTCTTCATCTACAAAGAGGATCTTCGAGATGATAACCACTATCTATTTTTAATTTTTTTGTGTGAATCTTTATATACTTAAGTTAAAAAATATAACCACCATTGGTATGAATAGATGACAAAACATCATAAACTCCATAAACCCATATAGGTATATTGATCATCATCTCCCATTTATACATGAAGGGTTTGTATAATTAAACTCTAAATTTCTCATACTTATCTAATAATTTGTTTCGTTAATATACTACGATAACACATTATCATACATCTATTAGGAATGTATAAAATATCAACTAATGAATTGATGCTTAAGTGGATTTAGTATAATGTATCTTAGATCATTTATCACATCATTCATCATCTTATTCTCAGTGTATATATTCTTTGTATTTTTATTACCTTCTATATAAAAGATAGCCCCTTTTGAATATATCTTAATGTGTAAATTTGAATTTATAATGATCTTCCTTATTTTTCAGCACTTTGAATCTAATTAACTTGATTTTCTAAACTGTCCCATTATATCAAACAAATTATAATTTTTAAGTAACATTCTAAAATAACAACTACTAACTTAATTATCTAGAGTTAAGACCTAAGTAAAAAAAGTACTTCAAATTAGGGTCATATAGCTTCAAAAAAAGGATCTTCACACAATATAAGTTGAGAACATGACTTATATTATCCTTTTTGGTTAATAATGTATACATGTTATGATTCATGTGTCACAGTATTGTCTATCTTTTAATAGAGCATATGTCCTTTTACTCAAATTGAAGGTGTAGACATATGTTTTGGATGAAAAGGCCAAGTTTTAAGAGAATTGGAGCAAAATTAGAGTAAAAAGGCTACTGTAGAGGAGTTAAACAACAGTTTAATAGGAGGCTAAATGGCATCGTTAACTTAAAGCACCATTCATTTAGGTATGGGACCTAAACGGTGGTTAAACCACCAGCCGTTTACTTCAACATACTGTTGTTTAACTTACTGTCAGTTAAAAAAAAAGAATAATAAAGGAGTCTTTTCACCATCCTTCGGTTTGCCCTATTTATAATGGGTATAAAAGGTTCCCTAAAGAATAGAAGATCCCATTCTCTAATCTCCATCCTTTTCTTGCATAATCATCTTATTTTCCTAGAATTTTCTTCATGTTCTTAGGGTTCTAAGCATTTTCTTTCTATTTGTAGTTACTGTTAAGCTTTTAGTTTTCAAGATAGTTTGAACTTCAATTTACCTTGTTTTTAATTCTCGTTAGCTACTGTTCTATTTTATTTCAATTTTATTATGTTTTACATTTGGTTTGTGTTAGATAATATATAAACTTGAGAATTTAGTTGAACAGATTATTTCATTTCCATTTTCCAACCTCTGTCTCTTTAATGCCTTTATGTTTTCTACGTTTTTAGTTACTATCTTATTAATTTTAGCTTGTTTTTATTGTTAATTTCATTATGTTAGGATAGATTTCCCTTGGGTTAGAAGAGATTGATGGGATAATAGCTTTATAATTATGAGAATTAGCTTAACTTGCATTGGGCATTGTGTTTTAGGTTGAGATTAAATTGGAATTTAGGTTAAATGATATGAATTAGGAATTATTATATAGGTTTGGCCAATCTTTTTTCTATTCTTATTTTAATTGCTAGGTATAGGATTTTGATACGTAATTGTTATTAGCAAATACTCTAGGTAAAGATAGGTTAAGTGATTTTATAGGTAAACTTAATCAACTTAGCCTAAGATTCCAATTCTCTAAGTTACATAGTTTGATCTTGTGTCATTATGGCTTAGGCTAGTCATTCCCTAGTGTTTAATGCTATAGTGCGATTAAATTTAGAGAGCTTATTCTAGGTTATCATGGGATTAGGGAAAAGTTTCTATCGTATAAGATTTGTTTAATGGGATAACCATATTTTTAGTTATAAACATTTCATTATTTTTCTAATTAAATCCTATACCTTTAAGACTTTTTATTGAAGTCCTATACCTATGCAGATTAATCAAAGGCAGTCCTAGGCCTATGTGGAAGGACTACCTTTGAATAATCTGCATAGATATATGACTTAATTGGAAAAATTATGAAATGTTTAAGACTACAAATATTTGGGATTGGTTTAGGACTATAAATATTTGGGATAACTATATTTGTAGTCCTAAACCTTTCATAGTTTTCCCAATTAAGTCCTATACCTATGCGGATTAATCAAAGGCAGTCCTATACCTATGCAAAAGGACTGACTTTAATTAATACACATAGGTATAGGACTTTAATAGGAAGTCTCAAGGATATAGGACTCAATTGGGAAAATAATGAAAGGTTTAGGATTATAAATATGGTTAACTGTTTGTCTAATAAATGAAGGAGCTTATAATTTAAGAACTTATTTGGATCCACAGGCTAACATCTTAGATAAAACATAATATATATTTTCAACGATCAATTATAAGTCTTGAGTGCTAGATATATCTTCTGCTCAGTTTTCCCTTATTGTTACGTGTTTGTCTTTATTTTGTGTTCTTACTTATTGTTTTGATTTCATTAGTTTCCTTTTATATATTTTTTATTTTTAAAAAATAAATTCAGAGTTTTTTTATTTCTCTTTATTTTCCTTTAGCACAATAGTAGAAATAGCTTGAACTCACCTTAGATCCATGTGGATTTGACCCTAGCTCACCTTATTACATAGTAATGTTTTGTTAGGTTTATTATTTGGTAGTTTGCGACGACTTACCAATACCTAATATATAACTTGAGTACACTAATTTAATCATTTCATCTACTTTTTAGAACTTATGTATGATATCCTAAGATAAATTGGTTGAACATATTATTTCTTAAGAGTTATGCAATTACTAATAACTCTCTTTACCCATCAATATACTTCACATCGAAATGAACATTTTTAGGCCTTGAACTCCTGTTTTTATCACCTAGATAAATAGCATAAAACTTATCTAATTTCCATTCTTACAAAGCAATGGAGGTAATGATTTGTGTGGGAAGGCATCTTATATCTATCTAACATACTTCTAATATCTAATATATAATGTTCAATACTCATTCCATGATTTCGTATAAAACTAAATCCTTAATTTAAAATCAAGTATTCTCACACTTTTAGGACTAAATCTTCATATAAAATTCATCCAAGAAAACAAGTCATGTTTAATACTCAATTAGATATATGTGGCATTAAACACTCAATTAGAAATAAATTAGCGTCACTGACATAATTATGCTTAATATTTAGTTAATTTTGTTTACTCTTGACATTTGAGTTGTCTACTATTGTCTTTCAATGTGTTTCTTCATACACAACAAAGTGTGAGTGAGGTTACCAATTGCATTTAATCATGTGGAATCTATAGATACTGTTTATTGCTCAATTGCTCACCTTTAAGCAATGGCAATATTAAAAAGATTTACATTCTCGCATACGGAATCATTCAAGCATTCTCTTGATGTATATGTAGCTCATAATAGTAAAAAAAATCATCTTGAATGCTACTTAGAAATGTAACTTCTAAGATATATGTACCCTTATCCATATTGTTCATATGAAACATATTGGATAGTCTATTGATTGATTTACTCAATAAATCAACATTCTTCATTATCTATCATAATGTCATCCAAACATATCGATGAATTCACACAATTATCATTGCATCTTATAGTATATACTTATTTTTCTTTATCATTTATAATAAAATCATATCACATGAATACTATATAGAAATTAATATGCAAATACATTTGAGAATACTTTAGACCATAGATTGATGATAACAATTTAAACATGTAATGTTCTTGATCCTTGTAAACAAAACCTATTAGGTGTTCTTCATTTAGTTTTCTATTTAAGAACACAGCCTTTTACATCTACGTGATGTAAATTAAGATCCATTTTAACTACCAAAGTAAGAATCAGTCAAAAAATTGTAAACCTTATAACAAAAAGAATTTCTTCTCATATTTAATTTTATGTTGTGCATATATTTTTTTCCACAAGATGTGCTTTGTATTTTTCAAATCTATATCAATCTTTAATATAACATTTGAGAACTCATTTTTATTTTATGGAAATTTGTCCTTTAAGATAATTATCTAATTCTTATACTTAGATTGAGCTCGTTGACATTGTTTCTCTTTTATAACTCAAACATTCATCCTTAATAGAAAGGATAAAAGCTTTATCACATGATTGGACCTATAAGTCTCTTGTGCGCTTACCAATAAGATTTTCCCTTTAATTTCAAAATGTAGACTAGGGATTCATCAACTTACAGTGCAGGTTAAATTGAAAGATTTAAAGGAAAAAAAATATCTCTTCACTTTCATACTGCTCACACTCGAATCAAATTATGGTAAAGAACTCCTATTGCACTATAATTATCATAATCAAAACTAATTCATCATTTCCTTAATTACTCCCACTCGAATGTATGACATCCATTTAAACTCAACATACCAAATCATTCTGATTTAGTATTTTATATATAGACAGGCTTTAGATTTTCTTTCCTTACTTTATAAAATCATTCCCTAAGAATACGATGTCTTTTGACTCAAATATAATTACTAGATTATTACCACATTTAGTTTTGAACAAATATCTTGTGGAATGTTCATAATATACATTAAAGATACTTTCCTTCCCTCTGGGACTTTATTTCCCTTACTTATAAAAGGAACGAAGCAGGTAACACTTCCAAGACAATTATCTAATTCTTATACGTAGATTGAGCTTGTTGACATTTGTTTCTCTTTTATAACTCACACATTCATCCTTAGTAGAAATGATAAAAGCTTTCCTGCATGATTGGACCTATAAGTCTCTTGTGCAATTACTAATAAGATTTTCCCTTTAATTTCAGAATGTAGACTAGGGATTCATCAACTTACAATGTGGGTGCAATTGAAAGATTTTAAGGAAAAAATATCTCTTCACTTTAATACTAATTACACTCGAATCAAATTATGGTAAAGAACTCCTATTGCACTAAAATTATCATGATCAAAACTAATTTATCATTTTCTTAATTACTCCCACTCGAATGTATTACATCCATTTAATCTCAACATACCAAATCATTTTGATTTAGTATTCCATATATAGATAGGCTTTGGATTTTCTTACTTTAGAAAATCATTCCCTAAGAATATAATGTCTTTTGACTCAAATCCAATTACTAGATTATTACCATACTTAGATTTGAAAAAATGCCTTGTGGAATGTTCATAATATCCATTATAGATACTTTCCTTCCCTTTGGGATTTTATTGTGCTTACTTATAAAAGGAACAAAGCACGTAACACTTACTTTGGAATTTAAATGAAATAAACTAGGTCTTTTACCTATTTATAAAAAATATAGTGTTTAATAAGTAATTTTATAGGAAAATAGGTGAAATATAGGGTCATCAATGACACATCATCTAATATGTGATAAAACAAAGTGGACTTACGTCATTAGAGACTTCTTTTTCCCATCTTTACATCACTTTCTCTTGATATATTTATGGAATAGTTAATGGTTTATCCCTTCAATTTCTATCTCATAACCTCTTGAATTGATCAGATAAGTACACTAAAAACTACTTATCCTTGATTGGTTCTTGAATTCATTACATGTTTTATCTAATTGATGCTCATTGTAAAAGTGTAAACTTTTGGAAATGACATTATGCTTCCAATTATGAGAAATCAAGTAGATATGATTATATGAATTATAATTATTTATAATGGAGATATAATAATTACCTTAATTCCTTACTCTAAAATTTATTTTGCCATATATGTCATAATGAGTTAACTATCATGTATTAATAGCTCTCTATACCATACAAAATTATTTATTATGCAATTTTATTGGTTAGACTATTTTTATTAGTAGAAAATTCTATTCTATTTAGGCCTTCAAAACAAACCTATTTTAATAATTGATTCATTCTATTTTATCTAACATTACTAAGCTTAAAAAGTCATCATTTGGTATCATTTTACAAGAGTTAGATGAGGTAATGAAATAACGAATATGATTAACTATTATCTAATACTATAAAACCATCTAATGTAAAATCATAAGAATGATTATTCCTATAGCCTTATCATTTTCCACCATAGAAAAGTGATATAGAATCCTTGGCTACCTGAAGACATGATAACAAATAAGAACTTTCTTCTTGTTATGTCCTTTTCATTTCCTAGTTTGATTAGCCTTAACCTCATTTAAAATCGTAAGAATTATGGAAGACCTTATTCTATTACATTTAGACTTACCATAAAGCTTGCTCATTTTATTTGCATCCTCTTGTGAGAATATCTTCTTCATATGGCCTTTATTATATGGTGTAAAAGCCTTAAGATATTCACAATAGGTGCCTTATTACATCTTTGATTCTAGTAGCTTGAATGCTTTTTTCATGCACTACTTAATTTAGATGTAAATACTGTGTAAACTTTTACACGTTGCATTTATGATAAGATATGATTAACATGCATCATTTCATTAACTATACTTGACCTTTGTTTCTAGCATTAAAATTTTTATTAATTTTTTATTTCTTAATTTTCATATGTTAAATTTAATAGTGAACTAATAAGTGACCACAAGTTAATCACTGTGAGGCCACAAGTGTAATACCATTATGAACCATAAGTACTAGGCATGATCATATTTTCCTAATTCACACTTTAAAAAAATTATCTGTCACGTGAGTCAAGAAAATTTTCTTTTGCATAGATCACATGCCTCACTATATTCCTATATTGAGTCATATTGTTTCTCATAGGAACCATCATGATTTCATATAGTAAGATAAGAGACTTTTACTTTTTCCATATGTATTGGATTTCCAAATTCAAAGTTCTTAAATTGTTATCATTCCAATTTTCACCTTAAGTGAAATTTTCAACATGATTTTCTATTGGAATAATCATTATTCTCAAAACACATATTATCTTTAGTGATACATTCATTATGTTGTTGATGTCATTTACAATAATTTGGTGCAACAATCTAATTAGAAATTCTAATTGTTTTCATAATTATTTTAGGAATTAAAGTGTGACCAAGTTTCCAATTATCATCCATAAAATAATTGATAAAAAATTAATCATTATATTTAGATGTCCATGTTTACACATATTTCAATGATGATATATATATATATTACACACATGTAGGAACTAATAAAGAATTAAATTATTAATGTATTTCAATAAATAAATAATATCCATCAATTGATAATTGTACTTCAAACAATTAGCAATCTAAAAAATGCATTAAACGTAAAAACATACTCATTTTGTGCATTAGGGGATACAATCATCTTGACAATGTTTAACAGTAAACTACTATGAAACATACTCCTAAATATTTCCCTTCTTCTATACTCCACCAAAAAAATAAAAAAAAATATACCACTACAAAAGCTAGTACTTGTCAATGACCATTCCACATTCTCATTATCAACTCCCCCTTTACAAGCAATAATGTCTTATGCAATGTTAGAATGCGTTGAGATTGACTAGTAAAACCTCTATAATTTAGAAGTCTAAGTTTATCGAACATTGTATAGACAGTTGACACGAGTCCTTAAGTCTTGATTTGGATGCATATGACAGTCTTCTATCTCACTAAGTTGGCGATGCATCTTCTTTTAGATATGTGTCTTACTCTTGAACTTCTCATTTTTAAGACTTGTAGACCAACACAAAAGGTTACACATCATCATAATATTCAAATAAACATATTATATGAATAAGATAGTCATTAAATAACACATTACTTAAACGTATCCCATTTAAATAAACAAATTAATTGATTTAAAGTACCTCTCTTACTACCTATGAGAGTTTTCAAATAAATAAATTATTTGTTGCAAGATACTATCAAATAAAACATATTATTTGATAAGTAGAGTATATCTTACAATATATGGAAAACATGAAAGTATGAAAAAAAGTATAAGGAACATTTAAATTTTGGTATTAAACATTTTTTTAAAATGATGATTAAAACAAAATTGTATCAATCATAACCAATTTCTTTAGTTTGCTCCAATGCGGGCCCATTCCTTGATCAATCCAATCTATATATTAGACTCGATGGAATCGGGACTTATGGTCTATTTAAAAACAATAATTAGGAACTTGTTTTCAACCATACATATTGCAAAATTATTTATAATTTTATTCAACTATACAAATTAGTTTACTTTAATTATAAACCCTATTTCTAATTTTATTCTAATTAGGAAACTTATTTATAATTTTATTTTAACTAAAAAAATTAGTTTATTTTAATTATAAAAATTATTTATAATAATTTATACATATATTAATTAGAAAATCATTTCTATTTTTGTTCACCTAAAACAAATTAATTTACCTTCATCAGAAATCATATTTCAAATTTTATTTTAATTAAAAACGCTTTCCTAATTTTATTTAACAAAATAGATTAGTTTATTTTTATTTGAAAACTCGTTTCTAATTTTCTTTTAAATAAAAAACATTTTGAACTATAATGTAACTATAAGAATCAATTTTTTAATTAGAAAAATAATTTAAAATTTTATTTCTTATTATTTTTATTTAACTAAACTCATTAGTCTCTTTTAATTACACAATTTTAATGCACTTGGAAACTTATTTCTATTTATTATAATTGTTAAACTAATCAACTTAAGACATTTGAATCCAGTTAGATCTTATTTCGAATTATTTTTACAAATAGAAACTTATTTCTAATTTATTATTTTATAAACTGGATTTAGTCTAAATTAATAAATTTAATTAGACACACAATTGTAGAGTTAATGGGTTAGATTTAGCTTGGGTCTTAAACTAAAAAAAAGAAAAATTAAATAATCATAACCTTGATATAATATCATCACTAAGCTAGCCCCTCTATTGTTTCAAGTCTAATTTGGGCATAAGTTCAATTAAAACCTAATGACAACCCAATTTAATTAAAAAAAAAACTGGACTGAGTATAATAAAACAACCCTTTATGTATAGGTTATACCAGTTGGTCCATCAAGAACTTTTGATCAACTAGATACTCATGTTTAAAACTTTTTAAACCTTCCCAGATTCATAATGTTAACCTTTTTGATAATTTTGGTTGGTGTTAAGTAATAAACATGATGAAAACCTAAAAAAAAAAAAATAGAAGGCCCACATGAAAAAAAAAGGAAGGAAACCATAATAAAGAATGTCTCTCTTAGTTCCCTTTTTTTCTTTTGTTTATTCCTTTTTCAAATTAGAAGAGTCCATGTTTTAAAAGTAGACTCAAACATTATTAGTCAATTATACTATAAGGGAATCATTTAATGAAAGAAAAAAAAAAGAGGATTTCAAGGCATGTTTCAAGTGAAAGAAGAACAAAAAAAAAAAAAATTGATTGAGAAAGAAAGAAAAAAAGATACAAAGGCGTACCCCTTTAGTTTCAAATCCCACATTAGTGCTTGGAGTGGTATCGAAAATTATTCAAACTTCCTCTAAAAATATGGTAAAATTTTTTATCTTGTTTTTTTTGTCTTGCAAATTATACTTACTAAAAAACTAAACATCACTAACAAAATATGTTTATAATTGAAATTTTTTTTTATCTTATTCCATATCTTGCAAATCTTTATCCTTTTGATTTGTAAATATCTCATATGAATATTTCAAAATTTGATGAAAAAGAAAAAATGCATATATTAACATCCTGTTTTGATACCATTCATAGGAAAATCACATAGATATTATAATCGAATTTAACATATTCACTTATTTGAATTATATTTTAATTTCATTGGTTAAAGGACTCTTTCAAAAAACTATTGTTTTCCTTTTTAAGATCTTCAAGATAATAACTACTCTCCATTTTTGGATTTTGAGTCATTATGTACTTAAATTAAAAAATATATAGCTATTAAATGTCAAAGACCATAAACCTCATAAAGTCACATAGCTATATTGTTCATTAGCCAGGCCTAACAATTTCCAGAAAACCAAGGGCCATGAAATTGCGGAAGACAACACCAAAAGAAGTTTTGAAAATGGGAATTGTGATCAATGCAAATGAATAAACCTTCATCACTTGATTGGATTTCATTGGAAATAAAAATTCTCCAAACCCAGCAGCAGTGGCCTTTAGATGCTCAGAACGAAGCAGATCATTTGCATATTTATACTAAAGTATTGACCACAAAGCACCTGATCTTATTTCAACAAGAAATACAGATTTAAAGCTCTCAAACTTCATAAGGGTTGGAGGAAAAGCATTCTAATTGTCATAGCTAGGAATGTTCCTGACACTATAGAAGCAATTGATCTTAATCTTGGATAGGGTTCCAGGACAGTGTGAACTAAAGGAAAGAAGAAACCTTGTGCAATACCCATAAGAAAGCAAGCCTTTGCCTAAGTTACAAACTCAATTAGGATTAAGTGGGACCAAAAAGCATGTTGATGACCCAAAGTTTAGGGAACTTAAATTAATCTAATTGAAAGTACAACAAAAAAATTTAAGGTTTTATACAGGATTTATTTAACAAAAATTTAACTTGAAATAAAACAAGAAATTAAAAGGTTTTAGAAAAACCTGTTTAAAACTTTCCTATTGAGGCTGATTTCATCCCATATCCTTAAACCACAATGATTAACATGTCCAAATTTTGATAGAATCCACAGGTTACCAAAGGAGAACTCAAAACAATTTCGACAGGTAGAATAGACCAGTGCTAGTTGCCTTAGGGTTTTCTCCCTTATATAGAGAAAATTCATAATTTTCATAATATTAAAATTAAATATAAATTATAATTAAAGTCTAACTCTAATTATAATTATAATTTCATTTTAATTTAATTCTTAAACTTTACAATTAAGTCTAACTTAATTAAACTTTGTTCTCCGTCAACAAACCTATATATGTGAACCATTAGGTTTCTAATACGTTGGCAATGATCATAAATTATAATTAGATAAATTTAAACTCCTTTTCATTCATCTTTGATTCTCTAATTAAACAATTTATGATCATAGATCAAGATTAACGACTAGTAACATGTCATGACCACTCAAATATTAAGAATGTCAAAGTAGTTTGATGAAACTGCCCATCTATGGTTATAATGCATAATTTTATCCTTTCATCATACAATGTTCCAATGAGAATTAGATCATAAAATTTGTGTCTACTCTATATAATCTAATCATATTCATTCTTGCTAATTAGTAAATGATTTATAATTGATACTTCAAACCTCCTTTAAAAATTTCAATTCACTCTGGCCAGAAAATTTCCAAATCATGACTAATAAAGAACAACGGAACATTCTCCCTAATTACTTTAAGGTGACAAATGCTATATTGATTTACACAACTATCTCCCTATAGTTTATACTACATCGAGTTACTACTGACTGACCCATCTATAAAGTAGACCATAAGTAACATCAAAAATTAGTAATTCCTATATGAGATAACTTTAGTAATCTTAAGTGTAAGGAATAATTATACAACCATTATGATGAGGAATTCCATAGGCACACAAGTAATGTTTCATTTGGTATCCTCAAGATGGGATCAATTCAGTAAAATTATTCTCTAATAAGCACCCACACATTTTTTAAGTGTCTTCACACTTTAATATATGAGATTGATTACTTTCTTTATAAGAAAGAAATATGATGTGTGTTAGTGTAATCACTTCATCAATACCCCATATTGATGAAATTATGACCATGAATAGTTAAAAATAATACAAAAAATTGCAATCTGAATCTCATAATTATAACCTCATTATAATTTTCAATTGCATAGTAATTATTTAAGGTCTTTTATCTTTATTTAACAAAATGCATAAAGATAAGGAATGAATTTTTATTAAATAGGAAGTCACAATGTCATACATATCTTTACAACCAATAAATTAGCTACAAGTTACACTAAAAACAATCATCCATGTATTTAATAACATAGCCATCTATATGTCTATCATGTTTCTTTTGTGACAATGACTTAATGAGAGGATCTGTCAGATTCTCTTCAGTGGGCACTCTAATAAGTGTGTTTTCATAGTATGTTTCTAGGTTATTTTTAGGTGTTTTAAGTATTGTTTATGTGTTTTAAACTTAGTTAGTATGAACTTTTGCATCCCTTTTCATCATCTTTTAGGTGTTTGATTATTTTTGGTATTGTTTAGTGTTTGAGGGAAAAATATGAACTTATTTGAAGAATGGATTAATACACTTTGATGGTTGGATGTGCAGAAAACAAATGAAGTTCAAACCAACATTAGATTTTGTATAGTTGATTTCGAAGTAGCATTAGGGCTACTTATAGAGCACCAATTGCTAAAAAATTTTACAAGGTTTCAAAACATGTCAAGAAGCTCCATACAAAATTTCAAGTCAATGGTAGGTCTATCGACGAAGATATAGAGGAAATACCGAGCAGAGGTCAAAGCTGAAAAAAGCTGATTTGGCAAGATGACATGGCAAAATGTGAGCAAATGTGTTAATGAAATTTTCAACTGAAGAGTCGTGAAATAAAACCTAGAAACCACATTCTAAAGAGGAGAGAGATACAAGACAGAAAAGTAGGATTTTGTGGAGAGAAGAAAGGTAAAGAATACAATTTTGGAGAGGAGATTAAAGATTCAACAAGTGCTGTCTAGATTTTCTTAAAAAGGTGGATTCAAGTTACATCATTAGTTTTCTCTTTTCCTTTACCTTCCTTTTGATGTTTAATTTGAATATAATTTGTTTGAATATGATTATAGATTGATAAATCTAGTTTAGATATTATTCTTGAAGTGTTCATCCAACTTTATTCTTATTGATTTAATGCATAGTTATTTGTGTTGATTGTTAAGCTTATAATCATTTCGAATCGAGAGATTGTTTGATTTATTTAAGTTAGGGTGCGCAAAATGGGCCTGCAATTGATAGATTAATAAGTGGTTGAATAGAGATCTTAACTATTTTATTAATTACCTATAGGATTGCTTCACATCTAGTTGAGTATTTAGGAAAGGTCTTGTAGATTGAGAGATTGCAAGACTAATTCCATATTACTTTAATTAGGGACAATTAGTTACACATTGAGAGAGGATAATGAAACTTAGAAAATCTTGGTTAAACACATTTAAATCGATAAGATAAATGAGGATAAATAAGGATAGAATAACCCCTAAGTCTTCACTATTGAGTATTTTCTTTGTTTTACTTTCTTCTACGATTAATTTCATTTAAGTTTCGTTAGTTTAAGTTTAATTTTCAGTTTTTATAATTTTATTTTAACTTAAACAAAGGGAAATTCATATCGTTAGGTGTCTAGATTCAGTCTTCATGGGATCAATATTGATTATACTATAAGTTATGATGACAATGACTTAATGAGAGGATCTGCCAAATTCTCTTCAGTAGGCACTTACTCTAGCATGATGTCCTTCTGCTCCACTATCTTCGAGATCATATGAACTTCTTGAATATATGCTTAAATCATGGACGAAACCTTGGTTCCTTTTCCTGAGCAATAGAACAATTATTTTCACAGTACAATACTATCATATAAAAAATGGTAGGAACCACTTCAAGTTCGGTGATGAATTTCTTGATCCAAACTACTTCCTTCATTAAGTTAGAAATTGCAAAATATTCAACCTCAGCCATAGAATTTGCAATAGTTGGTTGTTTGGAAGTCTTCCAACTAATCATACCATTGTCAAGAGTAAATATATGCCCTAACTATGATCTATGATCATTATAATTTGATTGAAAACTAGCATCTAAATAATCCTGAACTCTTAGTTAAGCTCCTTCATAAACAAAAAAATATTTTTTTGACCTCCTTAAGTATTTAAGATGTTTTAAACAGCCATCCAGTGACCTTTACCAAGATTAACTTGATATCTTCTTATTATGCTCAAAACATAAGAAACATTTGGTCTTGTATATAAAAACACATATATGATAGATCTAATAGCTGAAGCATATGGAACACCATCCACCTTATTTCTCTCTTCTTATGTTTAAGGATATATACCCTTAGAGAGAGAAATCCCATGTGACATCCGTAAGAATCCCATCTTGGAATTCTTCGTGCTAAACCTCTTTACCACTTTGTTTATGTATGTTGACTAGGATAAACCAAACAACCTCTTTATTCTATCTCTATAGATTCCCATAATATAGGTTGCTTCTCCTATATCTTTCATGGAGAATTTTTTAGACAACCAAATCTTTACATATTAAATTTTTGGTATCCATTTACTATGAGAAACATATTATCCACATATAGCACTAAGAAAATAATTGCACTCCCACTAAACTTCTTATAGTCTCATGGTTCATCCATATTTTTTTATAAAATTGAACTCTTTGATTATCTCATTAAAAAGAATGTTCTAAATCCGCGACACTTGCTTAAGCTTATAAATAGAATTTTACAACTTGCATACATGATCAAGAAACTTCTTGGATTCAAAAGCCCTAGGTTGTGTCATATACACATCCTCTAATAAGTTCCCATTGAGAAATACTATTTGACATCCATTTGTCAAATCTCATAATTGTTGTATACAGTGATAGCCAATAAGATCATAATGGATTTAATCATTACTATTGGAAAAAAATGTTTCATCAAAATCCGTTTCTTACTTTTTCTATAAACTTTTGAGACTAGCCTAGATTTTTACACGTGTACATTGCCATCCATGTTAATTTTCTTTTAAAAACCCACTTACACCTAATAGCTACAATAAATTTTGATGCATCTACTAAAGTCTATACTTAGGTAGTGTACATGATTTCGATTTTAGATCTCACAGCTTCATGTCATTTTAAAGAATCAATATATATTATTGCCTCCTTAAACTTTGTAGGTTCATCATCTATGAGCAATACATCATCACTTACGTTTTCTATATATAGATCAAATCTAACATGAGAATGATGTATCTTACTAGTGCGTCGCTGACTATGTGTCTCTTGAACTACCAGTTGTATATCTGATGCATCAACCTAAGGTTCATATTCCATTTGGAGGTTAATTTGTTGCTCTTGAATTTCTTCAAGTTCTACTTCACTCCCACTACTTTCCTTAAGAACAAACTCTTTTTTTTTAAATATAAATGTAACATGTCTTGAGAAAAACACATTTTGCTCAAGAGAATGGTAAAATTGATACCCAAAACTCTCTTTTAAATACCCTACAAACTTACACTTATTTGATTTGGCTTAAAGCTTATCAGACTTTATATGCTTCACATAAGGATCAGATCCCCAAATCCTTAAGTGTGACAATTTTGATCTACTACCAGCCTATATCTCATATAGTATTTTGTTAACCGATTTAGATGGAACCTTAGTTAAAAGGTAAGTAGCAGTATTAAGGGTATACACCCAAAAGGTAATTGGAAAATCTACATGACTTATCATGGAACAAATTGTATCTAATAAAGTACGATTTCTTCTTTTAAATACTCTATTATGTTGTAGAGTTCCAAGTGGAGTCCATTATGAGAGAATCTCATTCTCTTTTAAGTAATCCAAAAACTCATGGTCTAAGTATTCACCACCTTGATAAGATATAGCTGTTTTTATACTCTTACCAATTTGTTTCTTCTCCTCATGTCTAAATTCTTTGAACTTTTCAAATGATTTGGAATTCTATTTCATTAAATACACATAATTGTATCTCGAATGATCATTTTTGAATGTAATAAAATAGATATATCCACCTCTTACTTGAGTAGTCATTGGTCGATATACTTCTGCATGTATAATCTCTAATATATCACTGGCATGTTGCCCCTTTCCAATAAAGAGTATTTTGGTTATCTTACCCAATAAATAGGAGTCACAAGTTTCATACAATTCATGATCAAAAGGACTTAAGTATCCTTATTTATACAACTTAGTGATTCTCGTTTCATTAATGTGATCTAACTTACATGCCATAAATAAGATGGATTTTGGTTACTTAATTTTATTTTCTTATTATTTATGTTGAAGACTAGCCTTTCAAGATCCAACTTATACAACCTTTTGTAAGTGTACCAAATCTATAATAAATATCATCTTTGTAAATCGAACAACTTTTATTTTTAATCATGAAGACAAATCCATTCATGTCTAAACATGGAATAGAAATATTGTTTCTAGTAATAACTGAAACAAAATAACAATTATTAAGTTCAAGAACAAGGTCATAAGGCAAAACTAAATTACAAGTTCTTACAACTAATGTAGCAACTCTTGCTCCATTGCTGACTCGTAATGCTACTTTTCCTTTACTTAATAATCTAGTGTTTATCAGTACCTACACATTATTATAAATGTGAGGTCCACATCCGATATCTAATATTAAAGAATGAGAATCTAAAGCAAAAAGATTGATATCAATTATAAAGATACTTGATGATGAAGCCATCTTTTGCTTCTTATCCTTCTAACTAATAAAATAGTCATTGCAGTTTTTCTTCTAGTGTCCATCAGCCCCACAATGGAAATAAATTCCCTTGCCACTAACCTTTATTAATTTAGCTTGTTCTTGTTCTTCTTAGGAGTCTTACTTATTTTATTTAAGGAATCAATAACAAAAATAGAAGTGGATCCCTTCTTAAGGAATCCTTTCGCTATCTTAAGCATATTCAGCAGTTTAGCTAAAATCACATCTTTCTTATTCATTTGAAAGTTCAAGATGAACTGAGAAAGACTTAAAGCGAAAGATTTGAGTATAAGATCAATAGTCAACTCATGATCCATGACATAACCTAGTTGGCCTAATTTCACAATATAGATGATCATTTTTAGTACGTGTGACTTTACCAAAAATCCAGGTGCTATCTTAACTCTACCAAAGATCTAGGTGCCATCTTACACTGATATAACACTTATGAAGTCTCAAACCTCTCCACCTTGCTCTGTGTATCAAAAAACTCTTGAAGGTGTAGTTCCATGGATCTAGCATTCATTTTTTCATGTTGTCTCTGAAGTTTAAGAGACATACTAGTAAACATCGCACATGTTGCTTGCTCATTGTCATCTCTCTCCCAAACATCTTCAACTTCATTTGAAGCGAGCCCAGGAGGAATTGGGGTGTCAAAAACATATAATTTCTTCTCTTTTTAGCATTTAAGATGCTCCTCAAGGACAAATTGGCACTCATATTCAACAATTGAAAAGCATAGAAAAGAGCGAGTATTAGTTATATGTCGTAGAAAATCAAATAATTAAGGACTTCAATAAAATTTTGTTGCTCCCATTGTTTTAAGTAAATTAATAGCCCTCACTATTAATTAGAGAAATCATCACATAATTTCCTAATCGGTAAGGATCACATTGTAACTTAATTTATCTTGAGTGTGCTCAATAAACCAATGAAATTAAAATTAGGTAGCTAAAATTTATCAATCATATCTCATATGACTCATAGATCCATTAGGTGACAACTCTTTATCAAACATACCTGATATGATATTCCTAACTCTGCCTCTAAATTCATATGATTATGTGTATGCTTATCCAAATCATAAAAATTAAAATAAGTAGGACTTATCATTATAAAACTAAACATATTCAGGTTAGAGCGACCTTATGTATGCTCAATAAACCTAATAATAAACAGAACTCTAGCTTAATCCTACTACAATAGAAGGTAATAACCATGTTCTAATCATGTACTTAATATCTTAATAAGGAATTTAAAATTTTAGGTCTCATTCTAATTCTCATTATATCAATTTTATCTAACATAATCTAATTGTGAAAAATAACCATATTGCTTTTTTCTTGAGTCTAATTATTGATTGATAATTTAATTTAAT
>JAOXYD010000136.1:6011833-6027521 GCA_028565735.1 Pinacopodium congolense | reverse complement strand
ACCATTTTAATTATTTAAAGTTATGAAATTTTTATTCCAAAATTATTTTTAATATAAGTATTATGAATATAAATATACATTTTAGAATTACTTTAATTTAGAATTTAAAGTTAATAATTTTTAAGTTATAACTAATTAATAAATTAAGTTAATTTTCTCATTAAAAATTTTATTTTAATTATTTAATGTCTAAAAAAATTCCAACACTACTAGCACCACATGGTGTTTTAGTATAAGATAAGAATGTTGAAAAAAAATAGCCATTAAATCTATTAAGTCCTAAAGCTTTATCTAGGTGCAATGCACTTAAGGCCTACTCAACCTCAAATTCATGGACACAGGCTATCTTGTTTTGCTTCTCGGATGTGATTTCCAATTGATAAATTTAATGGCTATTTGAGTATATTGAACAAATAACTTGAGTGCCTAACAATCTTTGTAAAAACAAGAGTGCCTCTTACTTTAGATCCTGTTGGCAAAAGGTGGTGTGAACCTCCTTATTGGTAAGCATAGATATCTTATTAATGTTGATCCTATTTAAGAATGTTTTGTACAAGTATAAAGTGTTGTTATCACCATCATTTAGCCACAACATCCATGAATTTTGTCTCATTGAAGAGTGGGGAGCCTCCAAGGCCTCATTGTATCGATTAAGATACAGAAGTTTCGATTCCCACTTCAATTAAGATCCTAGGTGAGATCCTGTTGAAGCTCCATAAGCTATAACTTGGCTTGATTAATATCATAGAATCATTTGTCAATTACCTCCTTATTTAATCTCTTCATCTCTTCCTTTATTAAGGCCAACTTATACACTTCAACTCCTTATTTAATCTCTTCAACTCTTCCTTTATTAAGGCCAACTTCTACACCAACTTGTATTGAAAACATCCTGAAAGTGGGGTCTCTAGACATCTAGTTACAATATGCTCATAGCCTTCGAATTTAGTAAGATGATTAAAGAATATGAGAGGGAAATTTCTCTTCTACTGAGGGGTAAGATTGTTCAGCTTCATGGGACTATAATTTGAGCAGAGAGGATTGGCGAAAACAACTTGACTAAGCTAAAATGCCTTCAACCATAAATCATTGATGAGCACTCTGTCTAACTTCCTCTTTAATAGTCGACCTTTAAATTGTTTATTAGATCATAGGTGGAAGTGGAAGTAACCTAGATCTGTTACGTACATAGATGAGACATAGAATCTAAACTAAAGGTAGAAATTGATCCCTTTTGAGGGGGGGAAATTTTTCATTTGTTTGGAGAGTACAATTGAAATATCCCAGAATACACTAAGGGGAATCAATCTGGCTACCTATCTTTTAAAGTTTAGTCTATAAGAAATTCCTCTAAAAGCTAAAGTTTAAAGCATGAATAATTGTGAATCGGACTTTCATCTATCTCTCAAGTAAATCAACCTCTAAATAAATTGGCTAATTAGTTGCGTGCCAATTAAAAGCTACGAGCCTTTAAGGGTCATAACCTACACATTTCCTAATGTAGTCATGGACCATCATAGTGTTCTTATAAGATACATGTAGAATTTAAAATAACCTTATTATAATTTTAAAATTTTCAAATTTACAATCTAGTATGTTTAATGATCTTAATATACGCATTTATTTTATGATTTTTTAATTTTATTAAATTTAAATACTAAAATTTTTAATTAATTAAGATCAATAATAAAATTTAAATTATGAAGCTTATAACATTTCATGAATGTCAGTTTCTTGCAATTTAAAAATATTAGGTGAACATTTTGAGTTATTATATTATAAGTTTAAATTATAAAATTTTAGATTCTTTTAATTGGTACTTTGCATGTTTTGAGATCATTTTAATTTGCTTTGACCTTTATAATAATGAGTAATTATATTATATTAATTTTAATACTAATTTTATACTATAAAATATTATGCTTTTTTATGATAGTCTCTTATTGGGTAGTTTGGACTATTTTAACATAATTTTAGATTGATTGCATCATTTATATGATTTAATACTAGGTACTTAATATATGAGTTTATCAATTTGACATATTAATTTATACTCATTCGACATACAATTGGATTATATCACATAGTAATTGTATAATACTTCCTAATTTTATATTAATCATTGATATATATATATATATATATATAGTTACACTGGAATTATTGTCAACAATTGGTAGGCATTAAAAACTTGTCCAATTTGCTGGACAAGTTGGCCAGCAAATTGCCAAGTGCTCTTTCCAATACAATGGTAGACACTGAAAATAGTGCCTACCAATGTTGTAAAACTTAGACAATTTGCTAGACAAGTTGGCTAGTAAATTACCAAGTGCCCCTATCTACAAATAGGCAAAAGCTCTTGAAACAAAAATGCATCCATAAGCAGAGAGAAGAAATGAGAGTAAGGGAGAAAAAGAAAGAAGAAAAAAAAGAAAATAATATTTTGTATATTTTTGTGGGTTAACCTTTTTCTTAGAAGAAAAATTCTTCTGTCCTTATTCATTATTTTTATCCTGATTTAGGAATTTTTCATATAAAATATGTGTGTCTATTTTATCTTTATTATTTTCTGTTTTGATTAAGTTGCGACCCTATTTTATCAAAGTCCCAATTTTTTTTCAACAAGTGATATTAGAGGCAACCTTAAGTATATATATTTACTTATTGTATGCTCTGTGATTGCTACTAAAAGTAGATCATCCACATCAAAAGATAAGTTAGATTATTATTCATCATTTTGAATGCAATATTCACAAGGTAGTCGTACTAAAAGTAATGTCAGTAAAATATAAAATTGAAAAGTTCAATGGGAGAAAATTTTCACAATGGAAGCTGAAGATAAAGGTAATCCTAAGAAAAGACAAGTGTTTTGTGGTTATTAGTCAAAGGCTAGTTGGGATTATAGATGAAAAGTGAAATGAGATGGATAGAAATGTTGCAACTAATCATTACCTAGCATTACTTGATGAAGTATTATCCAACATAGAGGAGAATAAGACGACGAAGGAAATATATGATCACCTTACTAAGTTGTACAAGGCTAAATCGCTCTACAATAAAATTTTCTTTAAGAGAAAACTATCCACTTTGCGTCTGGTAGAATCCATTTATATGACAGAGAACTTAAATATTTTGAATACTCTATTTTTTTCAACTTACATTATTGAGACACATAATAAAGATAAGTGAACGTGCAATACTTCTACATTAAAATCTACCATATTTGTATGATCAACTCGTCATCAATTTAATAAACAATACAGATATTCTAGTATTCATGATATTATAGTTGTTATTTTAGAATAAGAGAGTTGGTGTAAGAGTAAGGAAGATAAGTTGGTAAGTTCACAATAAGAAAAGGCCTTGATAGTAACGAGCAGAAGATTAATTGAACGTGGTTTAAGTGGGAGTCACAATCACAATAGATCAAAATCTAGGAGTAAGAAGAACTTCAAATGCTATATTCGTGGGAAAAAAGGGCACATGAAGAAGGATTTTTAGATTTTAAATAAGAAAAATTATATTCCTTAAAGAAATGCTACAAGCACTATAGATGATGGAAGTGTAGTGATCTGTGAAGTGACAACGACTATTGGAGGTAAGAGAAGATTTGATGACGTATGACTTCTTGATTTAGCAATTATTTTTTATATGACATTTCGAAGAGAATGATTTCATCAATACGAATATGTTTTTAAGGGATCTATGTATAGTTGTAATGATCAAATTCTAAAGATTATTAATATTGGTACTGTCAAGTTAAAGATGTATAATAGTACAATTCAAATTATTAAAAAAGTGCAACATATGGAGGGTTTAAAGAAGAATTTGTTGTCTGTAGGACAATTGGATGATCTCAGGTTCAGATTTGAGATTTATAACAAGATCGTTAAGATGATTAAAGGAGCACTTATATTTATAAAAGTAGAGAAGATAATTGCAAATCTGTACATGTTGAAGGGAGAAACTTTGCAAAAAGGAGAGACATCAATTGCATTGTGAGCAAGCAACATCAATTGAAATTCAACACAACAAATTTCAGAAGTAAGGAAATACTAGAATTGAATCATTCTGATGTATAACCAGCATTGGTTACATCTTTAGGAGGAGCAATTTTTTTTGTATCATTCATTGATGATTATTTGAAGAGATGTTGAGTGTTTTCTATCAAGAAGAAGGCAGATATGTTTTCAGTCTTTAAATTTATAAAGCATAGATGGAACTTTTATATGAAAAGAAGATCAAGTATTTTCAAATAGATAATAAAAAAGAATGTACTGGTAAATAATTTGCTGAATTCTACAAGTAAGAAAGTATTAAAAGACAGTTCATGATGACATACACTAATTAATAAAATAGAGTGTTAGAGCAGATGAATAAAGTTTTATTAGAAAGAACATGAGTAAGGATGAGAATTGCAGGCTTAGATAAGAAATAATGAGTAGAAGCAGTCAATATAACCTATTATGTGGTGAATTGGGCTCCATTAACTACAATTGAGTTGAAGACTCTAATGGAGATGTTAACTGGTAGAACATTGGATTATCCAAGTCTCCACATATTTGGAAGTCCTAACTATGTGACGTTTAATGCCTAAGAAATTACGAAGTTGAATCCAAAATATAAAAGGTGCTTTTTCTTAGGATATACTAAAGGAGTGAAGGGGTATCATCTGTGAGATCTCACTACTCATAAGATTGTTATTAGAAAGGATATTATTTTTATAGAAGATAAGGGTTAAGAGAGAGTAGAAAGTGTTGAAACTTTAAAAGAGATTTTAGAGACTACAATAGTGCAAGTGGAAAGGGAAGTTAACTAAAATGATTCTTCTAAAACTGCACTAGAACACGAGGAGTAAGAATCAATCATATTTGATGTTTTAGATACTCGAAGATAAAATAGCATAAAAAGGTCACTAAGATAGTACTTAGATTATATTATAAAGAGTAATATTGTATATTGTCTTTTAATTGAGGATAGAGAACCATCAGTTCTTCAAGAAGCGATAAATAATTCAAATATATTTTAGCGGATGACAACAATGCGAGAAGAGATTAAAGCACTTGATAAGAAGAATATATGAGAACTAGTGTCACTACTATAAAGGAGAAAGCTCATTGGCAATAAATGGATTTACAAGATTAAGCGAAAAAGTAATGATCAAGTGGAGAGATATTATGCTAGATTGGTGGTGAAAGGATAGGCTTAGAAAGAGGGAATTGACTTCAATGAAATATTTTCTCATATGGTTCGACTCACTACAATTAGAGTAGTTTTGGTAATATGTACTACATTTGACTTGCATCTTAAGAAGTTGGACATGAAAATTGCATTTCTTCATAAATATCATGAAGAAGAGATATATATGCTCTAATCATAAGGTTATGAAGAAAAAGAGACAGTGAACGTAGTTTGCAAGTTAAAAAAAATCCTATGAACGATTTAAAATAGGTACCAAAGTGTTAGTATAAGAGATTTGATTCCTTTACCGTGAGCTTTAGATATAGCACATTGAATGTAAACTCTTAAGCATATTTTAAGAGGTTTAATAAAAATGACTTTATTGTCTTGCTATTGTACATAGATAACATGTTGATAATAGGCCTTATCAATGATCGCATCAAGGAATGTAAGGCATAGTTGATTAGAGAATTTGAAATGAAAGACTTGGGATTGACAAACAAGATTCTAGGGATGCAAATTCACTAAGACATAAATAATATGAAGATTTGCCTTTTTCAGAAGAATTATTTAAAGAAGATCTTACTGCGATTCAACATGCAAGATTGTAAGTCAATTTCTACCATAGTTCCTATTAATTTCAAGTTATCCTTAAGTATAAGTCCTAGTAATTTGAAGAATAGAGGATGGAGATATCTCGAGTACCGTATACATGAGCAGTTGGAAACATAATGTTTGCTATGATTTGTATAAGATTAAATATTACACATGTAGTGGGAGTGGTTAATTGACACATGGTTAATCTTGATTGACAGTATTAAAATGTTATTAAGAGGATTCTCAAATATATTAAGGGAACTTAAGATATTGCATTATATTATGGAGGATAAGACTTTACTGTCAGAAGATATATTGGTGTTGATTATGCGAGTGATCTTGATAAGAGTAAATTTGCTACAAGATATGTGTTTACACTAGCTAGAGGAGTTGTAAGTTGAATTTTTAAAACTGTAGTCAGATGTGGTTACGTCAATAACATAAGTAGAATATGTAGTAACTACATAAGTTAGTAAAGAATTAGTGTGGTTGAAGATGGTGTTGGAGGAACTTGGACACAAACAAGAGAATATTGTTATAATTTATGACAAATAAAGTGCTTTGTATCTTACGAGAAATCCAGCATTTCTTTAGAAAACAAAACACATTCGAGTCCAGTGCACTTTGTTCGTGAGAAAATGGAAGAAAGAATGGTAGACATGTAAAAAATTTACACTACAAACAACGTGATAGATTTTATAACAAAGGCAATTAACGATGACAAATTTATGTGGTGTCGATTCTCTTGTAGTTTGATGAAAAAGTGAGCAACATAAAGCGGAAAGGTATAAAGAATGATATGAAGATATGACTGATTCTTAATCAAATCTTCAAGTAAGAGAAATGCCATCAATAATAGGTACCATTTTCAGTGCCTACCAATGTTGTTGCCAAGTGTTCTTACGTATTAATAAGAAGGAGCTTTTGAAACAAAAATACATCCATAGGCAGAGAGAAGAAACGAGAGGGGAGGAGAAAAAAAGGAAGAAAATATTTTGTATAGTTTTGTAGGTTTAGTACTTTTTTTGTATTTCTCTATTTTTACTAGATCCTCACCCATAACATTTATTCTGATTTAAAAATTTTCTACTTAAAATCTGTATATTTATTTTATCTTTAGGCAAAAAGTGCATTTTAGACCTTAACGTTTGCATGAATATGTTGGTTAGACCTTAACGTTTTGCAGCGTTAAGGTCAAACCTTAACGTTTGAAAAACATCCAAAAAGAACCATAACGTTTTAAAAACAACCCTGAATCCCATTTGGTTAACTAAAACTGTTGACTTCCACGTGGCACAGAACATGGGTCCCATCGCCACGTGGCAATCCATGTGACACTATGGGACTCACAACTAATTTTTTTTAAAAATATGTCACATGGCATAGCCACGTGGCATGTGGGTCCATGTATACAAGTAGTTGTGGCTCTCCAATTTTAAATATTTTAATGTTTATATAATATTAATGTTATATACATTAACAATATACTTTGATAGCTTGAGTGGTAAAGCTTCGGGTGTCCTTCCAAGAGATCATCGGTTTTAATCCTTATGGATGCAGTAGATGCAGCAATGTTTTATAGTTCTTTTCTTTAAAACGACGTCATTTGATTCAAAAAATATTGTTGAACTCAGCTGAACATATTCGAATCGTAGACTTCTTCCACTGATAGCTAACTCCTCAACAATTCGTAGACCTCTTCCACTGACAGCTAACTCCTCACCACTTCGTAGACCTCTTCCATTGACAGTTAACTCCTCACCAGTTAGTCTATAAGTCCACTTCTGTAATTATTATAACGTTAATAATAAATAAACATTAAAAAGTTTAAGATTGGAGAGCTACAGCCATGTGGCAGAATATGATTGGACAGATGGGTCCCACCACTACATGGCTGTCCATGTGACATTGTGGGACCGACACCTAATTTTTTAAATAAAAAATATGCCAAATGGCACAGCCACATAGCTTGTGGGTCTACATGTATATATGGACCAATCATATGCTGCCACATAGCAATGCTATGTGGTAAGTAATGGCCTTAGTTGACTGAATGAGATTCAGGGTTATTTTTGAATGTTTTTGAAACATTAGAGTTTTTTTTGAACGTTTTTGAAACGTTAAGGTTTGAGCTGAACACTGTAAAATGCTAGAGTTTAACCAATATATTCGTGCAAACGTTTGGGTCTAAAATGTACGTTTTACCTTTATCTTTATTATTTTCAATTTCATTTAAACTACAATTTACTCTATTCAAGTTTGAATTTTTTTCTCAACAATTGTCCATATTAAAAGAAGGTAACATGATTTAGAAGTATAACTTCAGATGGTAAAAGAAGGTAAATCAAATTAACAAAAGATTTAGAGCATTACTGTTAGGTTACAAGTTCATGTTTGAAAAAAAAATCGAGCCAAAATAAAAATTTTAAAAAAAACCTAAAGCCCTTCAATCAAATTGACACTCTTAAGTCAAGTGTAAAACTCTTAAACAAAATACATTCGAGTACAGTACATTTCATTCGTGAGAAAGTAGAAGAAATAATGGCGGACATGTAAAAAATTTACACTATAAACAACCTGATAGATTTTATAACAAAGGTAATTAACAATGACAAGTTTATGTGGTGTCGATTCTCCTGTAGTTTGATGAAAATGTGAGCAAAATAAAGCGAAAAGGTATAAAAAATGATATGAAGATATGATAGATTCTCAATCAAATATTCAAGTGAAAGAAATGTCAACAATGATAAGTACCGCTTTTAGTGCCTACTAATATTGTTGCCAAGTATTCTTACGTATTAATAGGAAGGAGCTTTTGAAACAAAAATGCATCCATATACAGAGAGAAGAAACGAGAGTAGAGGAGAAAAAAAATTTTATATAATTTTTTAATTTTAATCAATTTTTTTATTTCTCTATTTTTTAAGTAGAAATTTATTCTAATTTAAAATTTTCTACCTAAAATTTGTATATTTATTTTATTTTATTATTTTTAATTTTAATTAGACGGCGATCCTACTCCGTTCAACTCCCAATTTTTTTCTTAATAATTGTCCATATTAAAAGAAGGTAATATGATTTAGAAGCAGAACTTCTGACGGTAAAAGAAGGTAAATCAAATTAACAAAAGATTCAGAGCATTACTGCTGGGTTACAAGTTCATGTTCGAAAAAAAGTTCGAGCCGAAATAAAAATAAATAAAAAAGCCTAAAGCCCTTCAATCAAATTGAAACTCTTAAATCAAGTGTAAAACGATATTGGCTTTGCCACTGCTAATGGGTAATTCTGCCGTTGTTCATTACCACAAAATTGGTTGATAGGTTTGGCGTTCAAGCTCTGATGCGTGTTTTCAGGGGTTAGTCTGGACCGTTCATGGATTGTGCTTTTGGACCGCCAACGGAGAAAAATCTCTGGAGTCAGTGCTTGAAGTTCCATGGTCGCTGCCTCCAAATTCCTGGCTTGACAAAGCAATTTGTCTGAACTTCTTCATGTCTGCATTATATGAATCTTGATCATACTCTGGGCTCGAAGCTGCGGTGCTGAACATGGAGCTGTGGCCAGGCCGTTTACCGTCACTCAAGTCATCCAGTGATACGTCTCCTTCCAGTGCACGTACAATCTGTTTTGCATGGGCATGGTAATTTTTCACGTTAGTAGAATTTTGACGCTTTCTTATATACTGAAAGATACAAGCTATTGGCTTGCCTGACTCATTTTGGGGCGCTTCCTGGCAGAATGGCGAATGCTGGCAGCAGCACAAGCTACCATGCGTTGCATCTCCTGAGGGTCGAAGTTGTTCTCCAGGCGAAAATCGACCAATCCGTTGTAGATGCCTTCATCTAAGGCACGTGTGAGAAGGGGTCGAGCCTGCTCATAATATGCCACAATTGCTAAAGGAATTCTAGTTTGTTCGTTTGTTAACAAGGATAGGAATTGGAGGGGGCGACACACTTACCCAATCAACCAAGCCATCGTCCATTGCATTATTAGCATCAAGAGGTCTCTTCCCAGTTATGATTTCCAATAGCATGACTCCGAATGAGAAAACATCTGATTTCTCAGTCAACTTGCCACTTGATGCATACTCGGGAGCCAAGTACCTGTGCGCGTGTCAAGAATTTGGTTACTTCAAAGAATTCGTTTCAATTTCTTTTCTTTCTGGAGGAAAATTGTGTTAGAAAGATGCTGTTAGAAGCGTTACATGGCCCTTCTTGCCATAATCTTTCTTTCTTTTTTTTTTTCAAATCCTGAAGTAGCTATCCATAGTCTTTTATGTCAATCAACTATTATATGGATAATGCAAGTACTGATCCTACTTTAACTCTGACTCCCAAACTTTTCCTCCAAATCCTCTTTTAAAAAAAATTAATGAAAGCTAGAAAATTGTATATTATACGATAGATTTAATTAGATGATTACACAAAAGTATGCTTCTATATTATTTTACCTTGTGTGATATAAATAACTTAAAAAAGAAACAGGTGGGCTGTTACACTTACCCAAATGTTCCCATTACGCGGGTAGACACATGAGTAAAATTGTCAGAAGTCAGCTTTGCCAACCCAAAATCCGCGACCTGAAGATAAGAAACAGGATTCCGTCAGTAATTAGCCTGGAAACATAAAGAAAGTTAAAGCAGAAGTTCTAGAATGAGGTGACGCTTATGTAAAGACTTGTGAACGAGAGTTGGCTTAAAACACTGACCATGGCCTCAAAGTTGAAGTCAAGGAGAATATTAGCAGACTTGATGTCACGATGGATTATCCGAGGATGGCCTGCACGCAATTTTCAGTAGGAAACCTATGTGAGTGATTTCTATATTAGTCAAAGCACTATGTGTCTGCAATCGTCTGGATAGGGAGATAGAGAGTAGCTCACAATCTTCATGAAGGTAAGCAAGCCCCTTGGCAGAACCCAATGCAATACGGAGCCTGGTTGGCCAATCCATGACAGGAAGACCCTTTCCTGCAACCAAAAGTTTCACATAATTTTCCAGTTTCATATTTTACGTGGGAATCTCGAACTTGTAAAGTTGGTGCATATGTATGATAGTGTAAATTGAATTCCCCGCACTCTTCGATGTAGCAAAGATAATCTCAAATGGAGAAGTGAAAGTATTACCATGAAGATGATATTCCAGGGTCTTATTTGGAACAAACTCGTAAACCAACATTCGCTGTCCTGAAGCGATACAGTAGCCCTCAAGGGACACAAGATGCCGATGATGGACACGGCTAATGATCTCAACTTCTGCCTGGAATTCTCTCTCTCCCTGTCCACTCCCTGACTTGAGGCTCTTCACTGCCACCTCTTTTCCATTAGGCAACACCCCCTTGTGCACATAACCAAACCCGCCTTCACCCAACACATTGGAGTCTGAGAATCCATTTGTAGCTAATGCTAGCTGCTCGTACGTAAACATGCTTTGGTTCAAGCCCAGAGCTATGTTTGGTGATGGAGGTGGCAATGGCGGATGCGACAGCCCTGAGTTGGTGGTACCGCCGCTCGTCACCCCTGGAGCTGGACTCAGAGATCCTCTCCAGCCAGGACCTGGCGATGCTGGTGGAATCTTGAAAGCATGATCTGCCGGAGGTGTGGGACCATTGTGCCAATCGGTCTTCGGTGAGTTGTAATAGTTCTGACTATCTGCGATGAACCATAACATTAAATAAACGTAAAATCCATCTTGAAAATGATAGTTCATTACACCGAGCAGGACAAAAGCAATTTTTTTGAATAACATGTTGCAAGCACTGCGGATACGTAGGGCCAAAATAAACTAGGAATAGTGTTTTGTCTTGATCAAGTATTTATATAGATTTCATACTTTTGGGAGGATATTCTGCGTAGTAAGGTATTATCTCCTTCCTTTTTCTCCTTTTCCTGCAACATATTGTACAAACGATGACCATAACGATTAGCAACACTCCAACTCCAACTACAACTCCAATTATAACTTTTTGATCACTAGATGAGCCACTAGCTTCTGACGATTTTGACGATGAATTTCCTGGAGTAGAATCTGATGAAGATGATTTGGGAGTCGATCGACCGGAGGATTGAGATGAGGAACCACCATTGTTTTTGGTGTTACCAGAAGATGGTGCTGGTGATGAAGAAGAAGAAGAAGGTGGTGGTGGAGGTGATCTCAACCCAAGTGACGGAGGACTTGATGGTGATGATGCCGTTGGTGGTGATGGTGGAGGTGGTGGAGAATCTACTGGTTCAGATGACGAATTTGATGGTGATGGGGCAGTAGGTGAAGGTGGAGATCCTGAATCCGGAGACGTTGCTCCAGACATGTTTTCGAACTATAAAATGAACAGCTTTCCGACCAAAAAAATGGGTGTTACTAGTATCGAGACACACGTTGAAAATCCGCCAGAAGCTCCACCTTTTCCCGAACTGCTTGTCTCAAAATCTTAGGACCCTGAAAAGAAGAGTAGCAAAATCCAAAGTCACTGAACAAATCCTATCATGACTTGGATTTGATCACAGGTAATACAGCGAATGCATAAACATCACATGTTTTGCTTTTGGGTGCTTATACATAAAAATGTACACACAGTTTTTTCCAAGCTCCTTCGTGTCTTCGAAAAGACACCAACGGTCCTAAAAACACATTCCTGAGCCCTCTATCATTGTCTATTATTTGCTTAATCCCGGTGTCGTTAGTGCTTTTGGTACGCAAGTAATGGTTGTCAATGCTGAGAGAACGTTAAAGGGGTTGCAAATGTGATGTACCTGAAAGAGAATGATGGAAGGGACCTCGGAGGAAAGAGAAGGACAGTAATTTCATTACGGTATCGGACTTGTGTCCATTCCTGGCAACCTCCTACAAAGGAGGGCTTTCTCTCTCTCAACCTCTTGGGTTTGTTTTGTCCCCTTGTTTAGATTAAGTTGGTTATTGTTTTTACCATTTCATGGCTGTGCATTTGTGGTTTACTTTTAGATAAATGGCAACCTCTAGTTTACACCCTTTCAAGAAATTGTTAACTTCGGCAACGGTCATATGTCTCCACCATTGACGTAGCTTCCAACAAAAATAGTATAGAATCCATCCATGAACTGCAACCTGCAATTTGTTATGATATCTTCACATATTTGAATTGGCTCCTAAGTTTCCTCGTTGACTCCATGCATAATAATCGCAGGAGTTGGTTTTAGCGTAAACATTCCGATTTCTAAATTGGTTTCAGGCGTAGGGAATTTTATGGATGAGTTGCGCAATAACATATCTTATGTGAAGAGCCCAATTTCTTCTTATATAGTGTAGGCTGTGATTACGAATCCAAATCCAAATCTTAGAAGCCGGAGTTACGCTACGGTGAATAGATCTGCGGGTATCATCACGGCGAGAAGGGGAAGCATGTGAGCAGAGAGGTCCAGAGACGGGCTTCAGAGGTATAATTTATGCACATCAGGTTACACAAAAGGGGTAATCTTCCCCTTTTCACAAGCTTGAACGCTCATTCTTCTATGAAAAGTCTAGTCTTGAACTAACTGACGTAAGGCTGCAATTGCACGGATGGGTCAGGTCATATGAACAATCTAGATTTGAGCTAGTCTAAGGCTGCAGGTACTTGTGCATATTATCGATCATCTCGTGTAATGCCTGGGACTTTCATGTGCGGCGTTCTGGCATTGTTAGCAGCCACCTTGAAAAACAAGATTGAACACATTTTCAGAACTTTGAAAAATTTTCTATTTACATCAATAAACTGTACAAGAGAGTAAAGTAGTATCTTGTAAAGATAAAAGATAAAATTCATAGGTGTCCTCTTCTACTAATATCAGAAAAATAGATTAATAAATAAATAAAATATAACATAAATATGAAAGACTAAAACACCCTACATCCCTTTCTCAAGTTGGAGTTTGGTGACAATCAAAGAAACCTAAGTTAGACAATAGTCGACTAAATAAAGGAGAGGACAAAACTTTGGTGAATAAGTCAACTGGTTGTTCCTGGGAGGAAATATGTAGATGTTGAATGACATTAGCGTTAAATTAATTCCAAACTAAATGACAATTAATATCAAGGTGCTTGAAATGTCTGTGAAAAACAGAATTAGATGTAATGTGTATTGTAGTCTGGTTATCACACCATAATAGAAGAGACAGCGACAATGTAATTGAAAATCAAACTGTAGATGCCATAAGATATCCATTGAAATTTACAAATTGTGGACGCCATACTTTGATACTCTACCTTGGTTGTGGATTAAGAAACAGTAATTTATTTCATGGTCTTACAGGAAATCAAGGAATCCCTAAGAAAAATGCAGTAACCTATCAAAGATCTTCTACTAAAGGGCAAGAAGTCTAGTTAGCATCACAAAAGTCTATACATTAAAATGATTATGGAAAGGAAAAAAATAAATCAATAGAAGGAGAATTCTTGAGATATTTCAGCATATGCAAAGCTGCATTCCAGTGTTGTTTAGTGGAATTATGGACAAATTGGCTTAACTGCTAAGTAGCATAGGCAAGATCAGGCCTAGTAAAGCCAAGATACAACAACTTTCCAACCAATCTCCAAAACTGATCTAAGTCTGGTAAAAGAGGAGAATAGGCATCATTAAACTGACAATGTTATGGTAAAGGAGTGGTGTGCTTAGCTCCCAATAAATCAAGATCCTCGACAATATCGAGGGCATATTTGCATTGATGAACATAAAGAACTATCTTGGAATGAACTAACTCCAAACCTAAGAAATACTTAGCAGGCCATAAATCTTTAATAATAAACTACTTAAGCAAAAAATCTTAACCAAGTGAATATTCAATTCAAATGGACTTGTAACAATTACATCGTCAACATAAACAATGAGAGGCAAAAAACCAGTACCAATGTGTTTAATGAATAAATATGGATCATGGGAAGAATGTTGGAAAATAAAAAGTTTCAGTTGGTGGGTAAATTCATGGTTCAACTACTTGGAGGCTTGTTTCATACCATAAAGACTCCTTTTGAGCCTATAAACCTGGTCTGAGCTAGCCTTGGTGTAGCCCTCAGTAGGTAGCATGTATACCTCCTCATATAAGTAACCATGCAAAAAAGCATTGTTAATGTCTAACTAATGAAGTAACCAGACCTTAGTAGTAATAATAGTAAAAAAAAAAAGCAGATAGTTACCATTTTTATGATTGGAGAGAAACTATCAATGTAATCAATACCATCCATCTGATTATATCCTTTGGTCACTAACCTGGCCTTATACCTTAGAATAGATCCATCAGGATTGAACTTAGCTTGTATACCCACCTAGAAACAATGGATCTTTTACCTTTCGGTAAAGTAGTGAGTATTCAAATCTAATTTTCTTTCAAAGCTTACAATTCAAACTCTATTGCACTCACCCAATTGGGTTCAGTCCTAGCTTGATTAAAAGAGCTAGGTTCCTTTGTAAGAGATACTTATACTAAAAAGGACATCTAAGCACTTTGAAATGAGAAGATGTATAAGGAAATGTGTTTGGAGGATAATAAGATGAATTAGGTATGGTTTTAGTAGGACAACAATTAAACACTGTTTGTAATAAATTCATTTAACCAGTGAGGATTGGTTCTAGGTCTTTGACTCATTCCAAGGACAACTGGGGAACTAGGAGCCCTGTCGTAAGTTCATATATAACGAAATTATCAAGAAGTAAGGTGGGTGAACAAGGTGAGGATGGGTTTGAGTTCAAATGTAATTGAGATTGGGAGGATCCATTATCATCAGGGAAAGGAAATGAAATGGAAATTGATAGGGGTCAAATTGATATGATTTTTATAGTTAATTTGATGCATTATGATCCCTATATTATGTTTAAATGTTTAATTGATGTCCCATAATGTTTGATTTGCAGTTTGGAGCTTAAAAGATCAAGTTTGGAGCCAAAAATATGAAAAGAAGACTCATTGT
>JAOXYD010000136.1:5951601-5999010 GCA_028565735.1 Pinacopodium congolense | reverse complement strand
GTACGTGTCAAAACTACTGGTACCCACCAATATTTAAATGTGGTACCAAAAAAAGTATTACTATTCCTTTTCCATGATAGTATAACGCGTATCAATCAGTATCAATCGATACGGAATAGTATTGAAAATATTGATTCTTTCATTTTAAAAAATTTTCATCCCTTTCGATCATCCTTATGTTCTTTTGAAGGTTGTACAAAATTTTTTATTCATACATGCACTACAAACACTATGTGAAAAACACTTATAATCACAAGCGTATTTTTCAAGTATGAGTTACTAGCACGGTTTTTATGGAGTAATGGTTTGCATGAATATGTGACATGGTTTGTGTGAAGTACTAACTTTCTTAGCATGAAGTTACGGTATGAAATCTATCAATAGTGGGTATGGAATGTATAAAGTTGAAGTACTACATATATGAAATGGAGTTATTACTTTAGTTAAATTGTGGGTACGAAATGTTTGAATAGTGGGTACAAAATATATTTAAGTTGAAGTTTTAATGACATGAAGTGGAGATATTAGTTTTACTAAATTGTAGGTATGAAATGCTTTAATAATGGGTGTACCTTCGAAGGTACAGAAATTGAAGTATTAATAGTGGAGTTATTAGTTCTATTAAATAGTGATATTTTGTGTTCATATTAATGGTACGTTGTAAACAATAGGTGGTAAGTTATCACCATACGCATGCCTAGTTCATTGTTTCTTGTACATAAACCATTTTTGTACGCACAAAGTTGTGAATATTATTTGTGGTGTCTTTATGAAAATTAAGGGCTTATTTGTTTTCACTTATATTTTTTATTTTTCTGTTTTTATTTTAAAAATAGAGAAATAAAGAAAAAATACGTTTGGTTACATGTTATTTTTATATTTTTATTTTCAAAATTAAAAAATATAAATAGAAATGGCGAAATAAGAAAATGATGTTTTTTTACGTTTTGAAAATAAATTTTATAAATAATTTTTTTACATTAGATAATTAATATAATCTATTGACTAATAATGTATTTTTAAGGTGTAGAAGAGTATGTTGATCCAACAATTTAAATTTATTTTACATTTAATTATCATTATTAAATTATTTTTTATTACAAATATCAATCAAATATGTTTTTATTATTTATTTTTTTATTACAAATATCAATCAAACAGATTTTCGTTTTTTATAAAAAAATAAAAATACAAAAACAAGAAATAAAAATAAAAAATAATAATAAAAACTAGAAGTGATATCAAACAGTCTTAAATTTTTAACTTCATCTATTTCCAAGACATAATCATATGTATATTTCACTTGTTATATGAAAACGGAAAGTCTAAGTCTTCAATAACTACAAATGTTGATTGATTTGCCAAAAATTAGATATTTGTGAGTAATGAGATCTTCCAAATGCATTCCTACACTAAATTAAATCACGGGTCACATGTTTCAACATCTACACACGAGTTACCAGGCCCATCCAATCAACAAACAATCATTACATAAAATTTGGTGGTGAAATAGGTACGGATTGTAAAACCTACAACTCATTCGCAGGTTTACAAAGCAATGGAACACTTATTCATTCTCAATGCCAACCATTAGAGAACGCTAAGTTGAATATTCCAACATCATTACTATAATTGATGTCAATTCCTTCAGAATTGAAACTTAAGACATCCTCAGTCACGTGGATACTTGCATTTTTTAAAGTTTCAAAACCGCAAAACAAAAAGCGGGATTGAGAACTATTGTCCATTCTAAGTCGTTCGATAATTAAATTGGAGCCCTTAAAGAACCTTACAAATTAGAAGACAAAAATTAAGTTTCAATCAAACATTTGTTTTTCCAAGTATAAAATTTATCGTTTTCACAGTAAGTAAAAAATTGAACTGGACTACCACATGGTGCTAGACATGTAGTTCCATTGTGCCGCTCTAGCATTAAATTCAAAGATACCTGGATTATAATCATCATCACAACTGCATATCTTGGCACCAACGCTGACGATTGAAGACACAAGATACATGTGTAAGCATGGAACTGATGAACATAAGGATGCTGTAACTTTGATGGATACTGAAGCCTATAAACGCTGAGTTTCCCGACTATCTACATATTCAGTATATAATGGATAGTAATTCAAAAACATGCCTCCTTTTCTTGAAGCTGCAGGAGTGTGATTAGGTTACATTTGCCAACATCCATTAATACTAAAAATACCATGTCCATTAGTAAGACAACTTTGAACCAATGTAAAATAATTCATGTCATCATACACACCAACGAACATAAGGTGTATTCTAGGTAACCATCACAACTGAAGATTAGGAAACAACATTGATAAATATATAAAACCAATTTGAATGTACCATTGAATGGATTGATAGATTGATACAAACAAAGAAAGCAATGCCTTTTTATTTTTATTTTTTTCCTCCGTATACGCATACACTAAGAAAATGGATATTGACTAAATGGTTAATGAATATATGATAATGAAAAATAATGATACCATGTATTACCACTTATCCAAGCCCTTATCTAAACTATCCTCTATTGACAACATCGCTTTTGCTTTTGTCTAGATATTGCAATCAGAACTTTCATTGTTGATTAAGATCTGAATTCACCTCTCAGTCTTCTAAAAAAATATAATGCTGATTATGAGCTTGTTATAATAGGAATATGATACTATTATCTAATATTGGGAAATTTTAACAACATAATATAGTTAAATATTGAATTATATACATGTTTCCATATTTTTAACACAAAAATTGAAGGTCCATAATACAACTTGCTACCATAAACCAATTCACACAATGTTGATGATCAATCATTTACTTCAATTCATATTTAGATTGGTATGTCATTGAAGAGATATTTAATAAACATACACCGTATCAATTCATTTTTTTTTTGGAATCAATTACCTATATTGAAAGACTAGGATGAAAAATTTCTAATGGGTGATAGCATTAAACTTTGGACTATAGATTTACAAAAAACTCCTATGCCTTTTAAGTGTATAGGAATTAATGCCTAAAAGTGAAGCTGAGTGGGATAATGAAGTCTCCCTTAACCATAATGCTATGTATATTTTATACTATACACTAAGTATAAATGAGATTAATTCTATGTGTAAAAAAAATGCATGAAATTTAGCGCACCTTAGATATCAACCACGAAGGGATAAACTCAATTAAGGAGATTAAAGTTAGTATGCTTACTCACCAATATGAATTACTTCACATGTTACATGATGAATCCATATCTTTTATGTATATTTATTTCATTTATATTATTAATGCCTTGAAAGGTCTAGGTAATACCTATATAAATGTTGTGATTGTAGGAAGATTCTTAGATCTTTGTTGAAAACATTGGAAGCTAAAGTCACTGCAATTCATGAAGCAAAGTACCTCAATGTTCTCCCCTTAAACAAACTCATTAGCTTACTTCTAACATAAGAGATGAGGTTAAAGGAGATGACAGAAGAGGAACCCATGCCTTAAAATAAAAACATAGCATTTAAGGCTAAAAGGAAGGAGGAAAGTAAAAATGAAGAATCCTTATGTGGAAGTGAAGATGAAGAAATAACTCTCATTAATAGGAGTATAAAGATATTAATAAGGAGGAGGGAATCCACATGTAGAACAGAAGGTAAATTCTTTTTTAAAAATAAATTAGCTATCATTACTTTCTTCGAATGTGGTGAAAAAGATCACTTAAGATTGCATTGCTTATGCTTTCAAGAAGAAGAGAAAAAGGGGAAGAACGAAAAGGAAGAACCAAAGAAGAAGAATGCATTCAAGGCTACATGGATTGAATCAAGCGATTCCAAAAAAGAAGAGTTGAAAATGTGTGTTTCATGGAACATAATCAGGTATGCTCTTCCCCCTCTCATACTAGTGATAATGATTGTGAGGTTGAGCATAATTATGAAGAAGTGTTAGAACATGTAGAAGAATTGACTAGGAAGAAGAAACAATTTCATGTTAAACATAAGAAATTACTAAAGATGCTAGTTGAGCGCAAATTAGAGAATGATATATAGTTTAGTAAATGAAAATGTTTCATTGTATAAAGAAGTAGAGTGCCTCAAAGAATCATTTGTGAAATTTATGAAGAGAAATGCGAAACTAGAAACAATGCTAAGTGTTCAAAAGGTGGGAAGTGATAAACATATTTTAGGTTATCGTAATCAAAATGGACCATCTATAGCATGATCATTTTTGTAAATTGAAAAAACTTAAAGGATGAATCTCTACCTAGGACCATTATGCAAAATGATCCATCTAATAGACAACAATATAAGCCAAGATATCATACTTTTATGTATATCCAAAGGACAAGGCCTAGGAGACCTCCTCAACATAGGTTTAATGATAAGAGAAAGTTCACCCAACCTATACGAGGACTTTAATCAATGTGTTATAATGTTTCTTAGGCCTAGAAATGACTATAGGAATGCATATAAGACTACTCCATTATTTTGCACTTATTGTGGTTACTATGGACATGTTGCACATTTTTGTTATGACAAAATTAGAGATGTTACACTAAGAGGTATAGATAGGAATATAACTAACACTCAAGTACCCAAGATGATGTGGATACCTAAATTACATGATTTTTTTATTTTTAAGAAACACAAGATGAGGAAAAAATTGAACTTAGAAAGTGGTTATTTAAGACACATGATGGGTGACTCTTTGTAATTAATTTCTTTCAAGAGTAAGGACGGTGGATTCATAAATTTTGGGAACAATGTTAAAGGTAAGATAATTAGCATTAGAAAAGATGGTTAGGATAATTTTCCTTTAATTGATAATGTTTTACTTGTTGATGGATTAAAACATAACCATTTTGGTGTCAATCAACTATGTTATAAAAATTACAAAGTGTTTTTTTGAAGGAAATGAATTTGTGGTTTTTAATGTTAGTGATGGTAGTATTGTCTTCTTAGGAAAAAGAGAAGGTAATATTAAAATTTTTGATTTATATGATGTCACTATCTTTGAAAATAACTGTTTAGTTTCTTTTAGTGAATGTGCATAGATTTTCCATAGACAACTTAGACATGTGAGCATGAACCTTCTATTAAAACTCAAATCTAGGCCACATTTTAATGGGCTCCTAAGCATAAGATGCAAAAAGGACAAGGTTCATAGAGCATGTAGAATAGGGAATCTAATAAGAGGTTCATTTCTAAGCAGTAAAATTGGTAACATGTTTTAGACCCCATAAACTCCTTCATATGGATTTGTTTGGTCCAACTAGGGTAGCTAGCTTAGGTGGTAAGTCTTATACATTTGTTATTGTTGATGATTTTGGTAGATTTACATGGTTTTTATTTTTAAGTACAAAAAATGAATGTTTTAAATAATTTTTTAGATTTACTAATAAATTTCAAACGAAAAATAACATTCCTATTGCATTTATTAGGAGTGATCATGGTATAGAGTTTGAATATGAATTGTTTGAATTGTTTTATAATGATCATGGCTTTTACAACAATTTTTTGCCCTTGGGACTCCATAAAATTGGTGTAGTTGAAAAAGAAAATAAGACTTTACAAGAAAAAACTAAGACAATGATTAATAAATATGAATTGTCAAAGTATTTTTGGGCTGAAATGGCTATGTAAGCATGTTATATCATCAATAAGGGAAACGTTGGGCATAAAATGTTCAAAACCCTATATGACTTATAGAGAGGTAAGAAAACAAAGATTAGTTATTTAAAGTTTTTGGGTCTAAGTGCTACATATTTAATACTAAGGATAGTTTAGGAAAATTTGATTCCAAAATTGATTAAGGAATTTTATTAGGTTATTTCTTAAATATTAAAACATATCGAGTGTTTAATAACAAAAGTCATGTTTTTAAAGAATGTATGCTAGTTGTTTTTAATAAGACTAACCAGTTTAACAGAAAGAAAATTGTTGAAGATGAAGATATAGGTTTATCAAAAGATTTGTTAAAGCAAGGTGGTTCCAATCATGTATTTTGATGATGACAAAATATTATTATTAGTAATGTTTGAGTTTTGATAGGTAATTAAGATAGGTAAGTGGTTGAAGTGTAAAAATATGTTTATGGAGCCAAAGATAGAAGAGCTCTAACATTGGATAATCAAGAGATTAGATATCAAGGATAAAATGATAAAGATCAAGTGATGAGCTCAAGCATTGGATGATCAAGGGCTTTGATATCAAGAGAATGAAGATCAAGTTTAGAAATGTTTAGGAAAATGGCTTAAATTGTAAGTGTCCTAAACTTGATCATAATCAATGCTTGAAAAAGGCTCTCACATTTGCATGAATATGTGCATATAGGCATATAGGAGTTGAATTGTTGTTTTAGTGATTAATTGTGGCATTGACATATTAGGATCTGAATTAGGATGGAATTTAGGCTATGTGTTGCATAATTAAGTTAAAATGTGTTAAATTGTTTTAATGTATGCCTTTTGATGTATCTAAGTTAATTGAATTATTGCTTGAAGCTATTTATGTATGTCTAAATTTGTTTGAATATCTTTATATTATAAATTTTGGTTTATGAAAGGTTTAAGAATTGTTTGAAAAGGTTTTAAAGAACATGAAATTTTTCATAATTAAGGTAATTATTGTGTTTTAAACTAATTGAATTGGTTTGATGATACAAATAGCCTTGAATTATATTTTAAAAATTGTTTAAAGTTTTGTTTAGTGTTAGGAATTTATTTAGAAAGTTTTGGAGATGGTTTAGAGTTATTTTTCATGTTCTTTGGAGGAAAAATAATGGGCTACTCATCCTTAACCGGTGGTCACCAAGGTGCCATTTTTCTCCTTGTTTCCAACGTCTTCAACAGCGAGCTGTTATTCAGTCAATGGTGCCATTGAAGGATTCAGAGGGTGCCATTGTACGCATTGTCTCTAACGGCTAGTTTTGGGGTTTCGATCTTAATAGCTTTTCAACCTCCCAAATTGCTATTTTTTGTTGTAACAACTCCAAACCTCTCCCAACACTATAAATATCATTCCTAAACATTTTTAACAAGTTTAGAACCTCTAAAAAATGAATTAAAAATATCCATCATTCAAATATTCAAAGCTTTTTTTATTTTCTGTACAACCTTCATTTAATTCTTATTTTTACGTTTTAAATCAGTTTTTATGTAGTAAATTTTATGTTTTTAGTAAGTTTAGATATATAAAAACATCATAAAGCTTGCAGTTGATTTTTTGATTCATTATTTAGATTGTTTCAAGCTTTCAAATATTCATACACCAAAATTGCCTCTGTTTTAGTATAGCTTCTATGTTCTGAAATTTTGAGCTAGGACAACAATTTTTATTGATTCAAAATTATCATACGTTTACTTAAGGTCTCAAGAATGCAGAAAAGCTTTAACTTTGACTTTTAAACACTCATAACATTTGTTTGAGTTTTAAGAACACAGAACACCAAAACTATCAATTTTTCTCTAGAGCTTCTTTACTAATTTTGATTTGGTGTTTAAATCATTTTTAGATGTGAAAATTTAATGTCTTCAATTTTCTTAAGGTCTTAGGAATTTTTTAGCATTTTTTTTCATTTTTAAGCCATTATATTATTTTTTTGAGTTTAATCTTTCAAGTAACCTCAAAACTACATAGGTTTGACAGTTTTACTTTGCTCTTAAATTAAGGCACTTGTTTGATGCTTTAAAATTGTGTTTGCTGCTATAATTTATTTTTAACATATAGATTGAGATTACAATAGATTTTTTCATTTATTTTGTATCATTTGATTGATTAAAATCATTTTTTTATGGGCTAGAACTTTAAGACTGCATATTTTGATAGTTTATGTTTATATGAATTGAATCAGTTAATTTGAGGCTTTAATTGTGTTTTTGCTGGAAATTTTTTTTATATATCCTATTGATGTGTTAAAAAGGCTTGCCATAATTTTTATTTACCTCTATAATTTTTAGAATTGGTTTTATTGCATATGGTTTAGTTAAACACCATAGAAGGTGTGATTGATTACTTAAATTGGGGGAACTTATTTATGTTGGTTATTAATTGTGGTATAGGTTGCTCTTTACCTTTAAAATAGATTCGATAGGTTGCTCTTGGCCTGTAGAAAATAAGATTTGAATTACATTAATATTTGATTGTGAATGGGATTGCTTTAGGCCTTGTATGTGCATTAGACATTGTACAAGGTATAAGCATTGCATTAGTTGCATTTGAGTCCTTATCTTGTATTGATTTTGATCAAGGTTTAAGAAGCTATATAAGCTTGTGTTGAAGTTCAAGGGGGCTTGGTTTATGGGCTATCCATGTGGGACAAAAATTGTATAATTTGGTATTGTGTTAATCGAGTTACTCTTCACCCATTGGAAAGGAAGATTAATAGGTTCCTTTTGGCCTTTAACCAAGATTGTTGGATAGGTTCCTCTTGGCCTTTAACCAAGATTGTTGGATAGGTTCCTCTTAGCTTTTAACCAAGATTGTTGGATAGGTTCCTCTTAGCCTTTAACCAAGATTATTAGAAAGGTTCCTCTTGACCTTTAATCAAGATTGATGTAAAGGGTTCCTCTTGACCTTTAACTAAGATTGTTGTAAAAGGTTCCTTTTAGCCTTATAATTAAGATTGTTGTAAGGGTTACTCTTCATTCAATTAAAGTAAGATTAGTTATTAGTGAATTTCCAACAAGTATTTGGAGAGATGACGTAGTCTATCTTTGGGGTAGGCTAACGTCTATAAATCTTCCTTTCCCTTCTCTCTTTATATCTATGCTCATTGTATTTGTTTTATTATTTCTTGAATTTGATTAACATTGGCATAAGCATAATATTCCATTTAGGTTGAATTTTGGTTTAAAGATTGCATATAATTAAAATTGGCCTAAGGTTTTTAAAGTGTTTTAATTTTGCTAAGAAAATTTTAAACACCCTATTCACCCCCTCTTGAGTGCAATAGGGCTTACAAGACGTTAAAACTGTTAAATTGCACTTCCACATCAATCTAAACCTCCACCTTAAGCTTAATCTAGTGAGGCTAGAGCTATTGTAGTGTAAACATTGCTAATGTTACTATCGACGCTGCTATTAATAGGGTTGTTAATGCCACTACTTCATCCTTTACAGTAGTAATAGATATTACATAGGAATGTATTCTAAATATATTCTTTAAGAAAAGTTTTTTATATCAGTTTTAATTTTTTTTGCAGCTCTAAATTTACTGTTAACATTTGGTTCATATGAAGTTCACTTTTCCATTTCTTTAGCTCTTTAGTAAGATATCATATAATTTCTACATCATTTTAGGCTTGAATTTAGTCCAACTCAACAGACACTTTGATTTTATAGAATCCTCTATAGCATTCCTCCCCTCTCTTTTGCATTTTCTCCTATAAGATTGGTTCATGGGTTAGTTATGATGCATTTTTTCCTACTTAGTTATTTAGGTCGAAAAAAGTATTTTCTTGTACTAAAAAAAAGAACATATTGGACCATTAAAATTAGAAAGGCATTGGCTTCTTTACATAATTGTCATATATCCCTTGAATCATTTGAAGGTCTTTCATTTCTCAAAAAAATGACATTACAAAATCTCAAAAACAAGTTGGCATGAGTGATCATACACATACTTATAAGGCCTTTAGTACAATGAAATTTTTGTGTTCATAAAGAGGTTCAAGGGTGCAAATAGACACTTAGTTGAATCTTAATTTGTCATAGTAAAAAATCATCTAAGGAAAAAGACACTTAGTAGCATAAATTTCTATTTTAGTATGAACTTTAAAAAAACTTTAAAAACTTGGTTAAATAAAAGAAGTGTAAAATCTGTATATACGTAAGAAAAGGTAGAACCTTGTTATAAATACCAAAAAGTAATAAGTTACAACAGATTACAATAAACAGTAAACAAGAGAAAATTCACAAAAAAGCTAAAAAAAGTAAATAAAAAGTGCAACTATGGTAGAGATTAGCACATCTAAGCACTTTAAAGAATAGAAAGTAGGAATGAACATGAAAAAAGGGAGAGTACCGTAGAGGAGAAGGAAAAGAAACATAATGGATAGGAAAATGGCTAGAATGGTAAAAGTGTATGACTGACTAATAACCACATAGCCACTGTTATGTTAGGAGGTGATATGTTGCAGGCTTATTTTACCAAATTGTACAGACATTGCTTCCATAATTCTTATATGACACATTTCCATTTATTTATTCTAACTTAGCACAATATTAATACTTATATTATTTTCCCCAAACTTTTCCACACCTTATACCTTGTTTCCGCAAACTTTTCCACGCCTTATACATTTTCCCTCAACTTCTCACTTCTTCTCCTCCATTTCACTCTTTCACTACATTTATAGAAAACCTAAAGCATTTCTTTCTTACTTACCTCTTCTTCTCTTTTACAAATCCATATTAGCATAATCATGGTTAAAAGAAGACTTCAAAATTGTTAACTTGCACCTCCACATTAAGCTCAACTTCCATCTCAACCTTGATCATCTGAGATTGTTATTGCCATTACTGTAATAGTTGTTAATGCTATTGTTGATGATGCTGTTGATGGGGTTGTTATTGCTATTGCTTCATCTTCTACACTAGTAATAATTATTGCATAAGCATTTGTTTTGAATATATTCTCTAAGAAAAAAATAAGTTTGATCAAATTTAATGTTCCTATGGCGTTAAAATTTGGTTCATATGAACTTCACTTTTAGTTCTTTAGTAAAATATTATGTAGCATCCATATTATTTTGGGCTTGGATTTAGCCCAACTCAACAAACTCCTTGATTTTCTAGAACCTCTATAGCAGTCCTCCCCTTTCTTTACATTTTTCCTTGTAAAATTGGCATATGGGCTAGTCATGGTGCATTTGCCCTTGGTTAGTTAGTTGGGATGAAAATTTTGTGTTCTTGCAGTAAAAGAAGGAATATAATAGACAACTTAAATTGGTAAGGCATTGGTTTCTTTACATAATCATCATGTATCACTTAAATCATCTAAAGGTCTTTCTTTACTCAACAAACTAACAATATAAAATCCCAAAAACCAAATTGACATGAATGAGCATATGCACACTCATAAACCCTCGGGTTCCTAGAAATGGTTGTACTCATAAAGAGGCTCAAAGGAGTAGATAGACACTCAACTATAGCTCAATTTGTATGATTGGAAAATCATCTAAGGAGACAGATACTTAGTAGGGTAGATTTCTCTTTTACTAAGAACTAAAAAAAATTAGTTAAACAAAAAATAGAAATTTCAAATTTGTAGATGCATAAAAAAGTTAAAAATTTTCTGTAAATATTAAGAAGTAATAAGCTATGGCATATTACAACAAGCAGTAAGTAAGAAAATTTTCCTAACAAAGATAATAAATGTAAGCAAAAAATGTAACTATGGCAGAGATTAGCTATATCTAAACCCTTCAAAGAATAAAAAGTAGGAATGAACATGAAAGAGGGGACAACGTTGTAGAGGAGAAGGAGAAGAAATATAATTGATAGAAAAATGGCTAGAGGGATAAAAGTGTTTAACTGACCAATAACATCATAGTTACTATTATGACAAGAGGTGATATGTTGCAAATCTATTATACAAAATCATACAAACACTATTTCGTTCCTTCCTACATTACAAATTTGCATTTATTTATTTGATCTCAATATGATATTAATTCTTAAATCATTTTCCTTAATTTTTTTTTCAAGCCTCATACATTTTTGCTTTACTTCTCCTCCGTTTTACCCTTTTCACTACAATCACAAAAAATTTGAAAAATTCCTCTTCACTTACCTCTTCTTCTCTGCTTAATTATATACCCATATAATTATGGTTAAAATAAGATCCCAAAATCGTTTAATCTACACCTTCACATCAAACCTAACTTCTACCTCAAGCTCAACCTCCTGAAGTTGTAGTTACCATTATTGTCGATGTTGCTACTAATGATGTTGCTGCCAGTGGGGTTTTCATTATTTTTGCTTCATCTTCTACTCCAGTAACAGTTATTGCATAGGATATATTATCTAAGAAAAAATATAAGTTTTATCAATATAATATTTTCTATATCGTCAACATTTGGTTCATATGAATTTCACTTTTCCATTTTTTTAGTTCTTTGATAAAATATTATATAGTATCCTCTTTATTTTGGACTTAAATTTAGCCTAACCTAATAAAATTTTTAATTTTCTAAAACCCTCTACACCATTTCTCCCCTCTCTTTTACATTTGCCCCTGTAAATTTGGTACATGGGCTAGATATGGTGCATTTGCCCCTGCCTAGTTATCTAAGAGAGAAAAAATTCTGTTCTTATGACAAAAGAAGGAACATGATAGATCATTAAAATTATACAAGCTTTAGCTTCTTTACTAATTATCATATATCACCTTAATCATTTAAAGGTCTTTCCTTTTCAACAAACTAACATTATAAAATCCCAAAAACCAAATTGTCATCAATGAGCATATGCACACTCACAAAGCTTTAGGTTATATGAAATGATTAGATTCATAAAAAGGCTTAAGGAGCAGAAAGACACTTAACTGAATCTTAATTTGTATGATTATAAAATTTTCTGAGGAAAAAGACACTTAGTTATATAAAATTATCTTTTAGTAAGAACTAAAAAAGCTTAGTTAAAAAAAGAAATATAAAATCTATAGATGCATAAGAAAAATTAGAAACTTTTTACAGATGCCAAGAAGTAACAAACTACAGTAGATTATAGCATATAGTAACGAAGAGAAAATTTGTAAAAAAAACTAACAAAAGTAAGCGAAAAAAGCAGCTATAGCAAAGATTAGCACATCTAAACCCTTCAAAGAGCAGAAAGTAAGAATGAACATGGAAGAAGGGAGAGCATTACAGAGAAGAAGGAAATGAAAAGCAATGGATAAGAAAATGACTAAAGCGATAAAAGTGTCTAACTGACCAACAACAACACAACACAACATATCACCTATTATGTTAAGAGGTGATATGTTGTAGGCCTACTGTAATAAATCGTATAGAAATTGCTTCCATCCTTCTTGCATGACACATTTGCCTCTATTTATTTGAACTCAGCACCATATTAATCCTTAAATCATTTTCTATAATCTTTTCCACGCCTCATATGTTTTTCTTCTTCTTCTCCTCTATTTTACCTTTTCACTATAATCACAGAAAGCTTGAAACATTTCTTTATCACTTATCTCTTCTTCTTTACTTAAATCTATACCTATATAATCATGGTTAAAAGAAGACTTAAAAATCTTTAACTTACGCCTCCATGTTAAACTCAACCTCCACCTCAATTTCAACCTGTTAAGGCTGTAGTTGTCATTGCCATAAATTTTATTGGTGCTACTATTGACATTCCTATTGGTGGGATTTTCGTTGTTACTGATTCATCTTCTACACCAGTAATGGTTATTACATGAGAATGTGTTTTGAATATATTCTCTAAGAAATATATATATATATATATAATTTTTATCCATTTTAATATTTTCTGCAGTGTCAACTTTTAATTCACATGAATTAAAAAAAATTTTAGTTCTTCAATAAAATATTATATAACATTGATTTTATTTTAGGCTTGGATTTAGCCCAACCTAGTAGACTCATTGATTTTCTAGAATCCTCTACAGCTTTCCTTCCATCTCTTTTACATTTTCCCCCACAAATCTAATATATGAGCTATCTATCGTACATTTTACCATGCTTAGTTACTAAAGAAAAACATTTTGTATTTTTACAACAAAAGAAGGAACATAATAGACCATTAAAATTAAAAAGGCATCGGTTTCTTTACACAATTGTCATATATCACTTGAATCATCTGAAGGTCTTTCCTTTCTCAACAAACTGACATTGTAAAATCCCAAAAACGAAATTGTCATGAATAGACATCCACACACTCATAAACCCTCAAGTTCTATGAAATAGCTACAAATGATTAGAAAATCATATAAGGAAAAGAACAATTATTAGCATAAAATTTTCTTTTACAAAGAACTAAAAAAAAATTGGTTAAAAAAAAGAAATGTAAAATCTATGAATGCATAAGAAATTTTTTTTATTTCATTTATAAAACATATTAAGTTGAGATTCAAACATTGATTAACGGTAATGCTTTCTTTCTACTTATCCATTTAAATGAAAGTTTTTGGCTTTCCAGGGGCAAATATCTTATTATTCATAAATTGGATCACTATATAACGTATAAGTAGTCATAATTAATCTATGAACCATATTATCAAATAAAAGTTATTAGATATAAATATGTACTTTAAGAAATAAGAAATATGCAATAACTATGTTCCTAGTTATTCCATACATGGTAAGCGGAGCAGGTTCAAATTTTGCAGTTTCATCACTTTTCATATGCATACTCAAATGTATATTAGCTTATCTACATAGTTATATCTATATGATCATTTAACAAAAAATTCCAAGAAAATGCATCTACAAAGTAACCATATCTTCATAAATCCTACTCTTTAAAAGACAAATATTTAAGCTAAAAAAAGTCAAGATCAAAATCATTTGAAGCATTAGATAAAGAGGAAAAGAGACAAATTACTTTCCATTAAGTTTCTTAAAAAAGTAATGAGACCTTAAGTTCTAAGATGCCTATGGCCATTTGTTACCATACTTGTGAAAAGCCACTTACATAAAGCAACCCTTGGAAATATAAGAACTTGATGATCCTCATTCTCCCCTACAACATTAACACTTATTCCCATATCTTTTACCATATATTTAGAAAACTCTCTTGACCTAAAATCCTTTCCTATCATTCTATCTCTAAACAATTTCATTGCCATTAACCCTGCTACCTTAACCCTATCTACATCAACAAATTTTGTACCTATCTAACTATACTTTGTTACAAAATAATAACTCGTTATTCAACCCCAACAAATTAGCACCCACCACTATTTGGTTTGCAATCTTATAACTTTGTCCATAACTTACTGGACCCATGTAATTGAATTTAGCTAACAAATCAAACATTAGGTATAACCACTTGATAACACCCTCATCACCCTGGTGTCTATAATGACTCCCTCAAGATTAAGGTCAACAAGAATTCCTTAAGTATCATTAAGGACAATTGATTGAATGTCCTATAGGTGTCCTGCCATGGTAAAGACGAATTCCCTACACCTGGCAACATCTCATAAAGATAGTCAGTCGAGCTCCTTTTAATAAGGGAGAAAGGGTTTTTAAAAAGTTTCAAGTATAGATGGTAAGTAAGTAACCAACGGCGAGAAGGTAGGATGCCTTCACAGCATCGATGACACTAATTCCAATCTATCCTATACATATTAAAGCTCGACTACTAAGCTAAAAAGAAGTGAAGCCTAATGAAGGTTGATGAAGAGAAGGAGACAAGAAAAGTTTTTCATGGAAAAGTTTACAAAATAAAGAGAAACATTCTTTATTTTTTATTGAAAAGGGTGACTTAAATTTTAAACCTATTTATGAAAAAAAATTAATCCAAACATATTTTTGCATTAATTTGTGTGTTAAAAAAAAAAGAAACAAGAAAAGCAAACACAACCAAATTGTCTTAAGAAACTGACTACATCAACTATTCAACTCAACTCATATATTCTTCCCTTTTTATCTTGAAAGTTGTCTAAGCATTAATGTTATGCTTTTTTTCTTATTCATGAGAAACTAATTAATGTTTCATTTGTTTTACTTTTTTTTCTTATAATGCAGTCATTTTTTAAACAACAGCAATTGCGATAAATTAAAAATTTTTCCTCCTTTTCATGCCATCTTTATTTCGAAAAATACAACTAATTAAGAAAATGGAAATACCAAACATTGAACACATCTCGTTGTCTCTTACTTTTCATCTTAGGAGAATAGTTTAATCTTTTGTAGTATGCTTTTCTTTATTCATGAGAAATTTATTAATATGTTACTTTTCCTTTTAATGTATTCATATTATAAACAAGTGCAACTACAATATAATCCAAAATTTTTCCTCTTTTCCATATTTTCTTTCTTTGGTTGTCTCTCATTCAAAGCAAGTACAACTCTAAGAATTCTTTATTTTACTTCTTTTTCTTTTTTCCTTTTCTTCTTTTTTTTTGACAACATTTCACTCTTTTCCTTAAGTAAATATTTTATCTCTTTTTCTTTTCTCAATAGCCTTTTGTTATTATCTTAATTTTTTAACAATTTTCATAATAACTTAAAATCTATTTTAAATATGAAATTTTAGTTAGATATAATGTATTTAAATTCATATAACATTCAAAATTTTAATTATTATTTTTAATATATACATCTTACTAATTGTATCAAATTCATTTATAAAATAATATGTATTATGTTATAAATAAGATAAATTAAATAAGATTCCTTTATATATCTTCTGTTTTCTCTAGTTCCAAGTTTCTCAATTCTCTAGTTTATCCTTTCTTTTTTTTTAAGTTATGTGAAGTTTCTTTTGACTCCCCACTTCCATTGATGTTCTTGTTTTTAATCAATTTGAGACAAATAAGATTATTAAACAAAAAATTGAAACTGCTGTAATTTATATAGCTCCTTTCTTAGTGAAACTATTTGTAATAAGTGTTGATGTCTTTTGCATTACTTCAAAGAAACAAAAAGAAAAATAAAATTGAAAATAAAACTAGGACTCATAGAAATTATCTTGGGTAATGGATTTACTTACCTTTTTTATAGTTAAAATGGCTTTGGTTGTTGTTTTCCATGTAAAATTGCATACTTATGATTAATTAATAAAAATAAAAGGTATAAATGTCATTGAAGGTAAGTTTCTACAAATTACATAGCTTAGTATTTGTTTGTTATCACTTCTAATTTTTATTTTTGTTTCCATTTTTCTAAACATAGAAATTAATCTTGAAAACTTGTTTGTTATATTGATAGGATTGAAATATATTAAATTTTCATATGCTTTTTAACGTCACTTAATTTGTGTTATATTTTGCTTAATAAACAGGTTACTCTCTTTGGATGAATTATGGATTTATGGAATTAAAAAAAAGAGTAAGAAGCAAGCTGAAATGTGAACCAGGGAAAGCTTTTGAGAAAAGTGGTTTAAAAGGCTTGTAATAAAAAAGTTTCCCAAGGTAGGAAAAACATGTGTCCTAAGGTAATTAAGGACTAAACCCTTTCAGAGCTTTGAAGCAAAATGATGTTGGGCAGAGCTCTATACAGGTATAAGACACCAACGTTTTAATTAGAGAGGAAAATATGGAGTAGCATTTTGATTAGATAGGAAAAGAAGTAGAACAAACAAAACTTGGACAGGTGGCATTAGGGACAAAAGGAAAGGACTCACACACATCCCTATATAGAATAAAAACAAGAGGAAATAAAGCTTAATTGGGGGAGAGATGATGGCTTAAAAAGAGCAGTAAAAATAGAGAGGGAATTTGGAAAAACGTTGTTGGCGATAGAGCTCTCCATTGGACACCACTCACAAAGTCAGCAGCAAAAACATGAAGCTTGGTTGGAGCTTGGTGGATGGTGCCTTCATGGAAGCTCTCCTTTGCAGTAATATGAAGCAACGTCCTAGCCATAGCCAATTTTTTATTTATTTTGAATTATTGCACTATTCATACCACCTTTTAGCTTGTTTTTTGTTAGCTTTAGTTTCCTTTTTTTTCCATGCTTTTTTTTTACTCTTTATCTAAATCCTTGCTTTCTTTGTTTACATATCCAAATGCCTGGTCTTAGTTCATTATGTTTACTGTTTTCTTATGTATTAACCTTGGAGTTTTATGTTATTATGTTATTTTTATCAAGTGTTAAGTTTATTTCTTAAGTTTTCATTTATTATTAATATCTTTAGTTAATTTGTGTAATTAGTTTTTGTGCTTGTTCTTATGATTTTAATTGTTTATATTTCAATGTTTGCTCAATGTTTAAGTGCTGAAATTTTTAATTAGAGATTTAGTTTTAGTTTTTTTAATTAAGTTTTAATTAATTAATTAATGGCTTAAGCAATTTCTGTTTGTGTTAGATTAAGTATTAAATTGTGTCTTTTCTTTGGTTTTTTAATTTTTGAGTCTTGGTTTAATTTAATTAAGTATGGATTGTGTTTATTTAATTTTTATTTTGCTTAGTTTAAGTATTTGTGATTAGGTGTTTAAGTGTTTGAAGGTATAAGAAGGATGAAGGGTAATCAATTGTGAGAATGGAGTTTATTTTGAATTGATTTGGTTTTTTTAAACTTAGGTTGATTTGTAACTTAGGTTAAATGATATGAATTAGGAATTATCTTTAGGATTAATCATCCTTAGGTTCTTTCCTAATTTGAATGCTAGGATGGATTATGTGATACGTAATTGTCCTTGGTGATTTCTAAAAAATAGTGATAGCTTACTTGATTTTGTTACAACTAGTCTAGGATTCCATATCTTTAGGTTACGCTTTCTAAACTTGCGAGTTAATAGCCTAAGTTAATCATTCCTTACTACCTAATGTGTCTTCACTATTAAATCTAGAGAGCTTGTTTTAGGTTAAAGTGAAGATAGGGACATTCCTAAAGCTTATTAGAATTATCTAAGTTAGAGGAACTAAAGGTTTGCGAGCTTATTCAAACCTATAAGTTAGCACCTTAGCTAGAGCACCTTTTATCTAAATTCAAGGATCAATAGTTATTTTAGAATCCCAATGATACCTTCCACCCATTTCTTTGTTATTGTTAGTTGTTTATTATGTTTTACTTATGCTTGTCTTTTTTGTTGTTTTCATTACGTCTTATTTTTTTCATTCTCTTTACTTTCAAGGGTTTTTGTTTTGTTTTTCTTTACGACATTTGAAATAACAATACCCCCTAGCTCCCAATGGATTTGACTCTAGCTTACCCAAGTTATATAGTTAGTTTTATTATTTGATAGTTTATGATGACTCATCAAAATTTTTGGCGTCGTTGTCAGTGAGCTAGCATGTGTTATTTGTTGTTTCTTATGCTGTCTTTCTTTTTTTTTATTGATCAATTGTCACCTTTGTGTTTTTTTTGTTTATGCTTCATAGTCAAGTAATGGCTTATTTTTTAGCATTTTTTTATTTTGATCATGCTTGCATTAATTCTTATGTTGATGATTATTTTAAGGTTGCTGCTCTCTTAAGGTTGGAACAACAGATAACAAATTTCACACCCTTATTACTCAAGTTGCGATAGATACCATAAAAACTAAGGTCTGTGATTTTTGTTCATTTTTAGGCCATTTTAATGATATATGTGCTTCATGGTAGGTTGAGCAACAGTTTTTTAGGATTGGCGGTTCTCAAGAGTGCCAAAAGAAAAATGGTATGATCCTTACAATCCGAGTTATCATTCGGAGTGGGAGGATCATCCTTACTATTAAGATGGGAGCAACCAACATAGATTAAATTCTTTGCCACCATGTTATCAAAGTCTGTCGCAATGTCAATCCATGACTCCACCTCTAACATAACCACCGCAAGCTAATGGGATTTCTTTGGACTTGATTGTAAAGAGCTTACCTACAAGCACTCTCCTATTCCAGTAGGAAACGAGGAGTAGATTGCAGAACTTGGAAGACCAAGTAAGCCAATTGGTCGAAGTGATAGCGAGCTTAGAAGACTAAGCCTCTTCAAGTATGCCTAGCCAATCAAAGGAAGACCATGAGGAGATAATGTGTGTTTTTTCATCGAAGGGTGGAGAACTAGAAGAGCAAGAGGAGTCTATTGAGAAAAAGGCAATGTTCTTAAAAAAGATGGAGGATGACATACCTCACAAGTTATTGACTTCATTTCTATTTTTTTTTCCTAATAGGCTAAGGAACAAGGAGGAAGAAGAAGAGAAAAATAGCAAGCAAGGGATGCAGGAGGACCGGGAGAGAGAGAAGTTTCAGTAGGTTAAATACTTAAAGGAGTCAGGCATGAGCAAGCCAAAGTTTGAGGGTGATGAGCAAGATGCAATGCCTCCACCCTTATCATTTAATCACCTTCAAAGGACATCCTGAGAGAAGGAAAGTGTTTATAACAGAGAGTGGACATTAAAGTTTGATGAAGAAACAGTTAGGCTCCACCTCTCCGACATTATAGGACATCCAGCTAACTTTAAGTCTGCTTCAAAGGAAGTTTCTCCAAGCTATTTACGAAGTTTGAGCATCCTTCTTATTGGGTTCAAGCATCCATTCAATAATGGACGGTGTTGAACATGCCAAAGTCAAGCTTATAACCTTAACTAAGCGCTTTATGGGAGGTACCACATCCGTATCCTTTAGTTTACATGCTTTTCTCTTTTTTACATATCTTTTGGGTGGTTTAATTTGTTTGTTTTATTTGTTTTTGTATGTTTTAGTTATAGGTGTGAATCTGAGCTGCCTTATTCTTTAAGAAAAAAAGTTGCTATCTCTGTGCTTAAGCTTAATTTGGTTTCTTCATTCTAGGGGAGTACTTTTATTCCTACCTCTTACATATGTTTTCATTGTTTTGAGGAAATTTAAGACAATGTCCAATTTAAGTGTAAGGGTGGGGCAATTTCAAATTTTTTTATACTTGAACTATTATGAGTCCAATGGTTATGATTTGGATATGATAGCTTCAGATGATCTTAATCTTTAGTTATTGGTTAATTGCAGTATTAAACGAAATTCCTTCTGGAATGATTTCTAATCCTTAAGCTTTTCGTTTTTCTTTTTCTCTTGTGTTCTTGCATGCATTAGTCATCCATTTGTATGATATTTGATATCGAGGTACATTTTGCATAGGTTATCATAGGAATGTGGAATGGGATGTTTGAAAAAAATTTTCAAAAAAAAAAAAAGAAGACAAAAGTTAATGAAAAGAAAAAAAGAAGAAAGATAAGAAAAAGAGAGAAAATCATATTTGTTTTTACTTTGTTGAACAAAAAAAAGCGTCTTTATTTCTGTTATTGAATAATTAGTATCATTACTTTTGTTTTGTTATATATTAGGTAATTCTCACTCCGTTGGCTTCAACCAAAATTCACTAAGGTTAAAGTTATGAGTGCTAATTTTAGCCATTTTAAATAATGATCTAACCTAATAACCGGGGGTGTTCATTATAAAGTGTTCACCTTCGCATCAAAAAGTTAGATGACTTTTCAAAATAAACATTATTTAAAACTCAAATTGTGTTGTATTCTTAGTTGTTTTGTGTATTGTACATATCCTTGACTATAGTCATGTGATGACTTATGCAAAAGGGATTAAACATTTGGTATTAGGAATATGAAATTTTTTCTTACCAAAATTTGTGTGTTTGCACGTGTTTAACCAAGTTTTTAGTCATGAAAGAATTGAAATTTGTGAACTAGATTAAATGCATGAATTTGTTTTTGTTTGTACTCAATTAACTCTTGACTTTAGATTGAAATTGCTTGAGTAGAATATTTAAATCATTACTTGAGGACAAAAAAATGGTTCAAGTGTGGTGGTATTTGATAGGATTGAAATATATTGAATTTTCATATACTTTATAATGTCATTTCAATCCTATTTAAGTGTTTAAATACTTAATTTGCATTATATTTTGCTTAATGAATAGGTTACTCTCTTTGGATGAATTATTAATTTATTAAATTTTAAAAAAGAGCAAGAAGCAAGCTAAAATGTGAATAAAGAAAAGCTTTTGAGAAAAGGGGTTGACAAAAGGGGTTTAAAAGGTTCATAATAAAAAGGCTTCCCAAGGTAGGAAAAACATGTGTCCCAAGGTAATTAAGGACCAAAGCCTTTTACATCATTGGACAGAGCTCTCTGCAGGAATAAGATGCCAACATTTTAATTAGAGAGGAAAATAAGGAGCAGTGTTTTAATTGGAGAGAAAAAGAAGCAGAACAAAAAAATCTTAGATAAGGACAAAATAAAAGGACTCACATGTAGCCCTAGACAGAATAAAAACAAGAGGAAATAAAGCTTAAGTGGGAGAGTTTACGGCTTAAAAAAAGCAGCAAAAAATAGAGAAGGAGCTTGGAAAAAAGCTGCTAGCGATAAAGCTCTCCATTAGACACCATTCATAAAAGTCAGCAGCAAAAACATGGAGTTTGGATGGAGCTTGGTGGATGGTGCCTTTGTGGAAGCTCTCTTTTATAGAAATATGCAGCAATGTCCTAGCCATAGCCCCTTTTTGATTTATTAGAATTATTACACTGTCCATACCACCTTTTAGCTTGTTGTTTGTTAGCTTTAGTTTCCTTGTTTTTTTTTTCTCCATGATTTCTTTTACTTTTTATCCAAATTCTTGCTTTCTTTGTTTACATATCCAAATGCTTGATCTTTTCATTGTGTTTAATGTTTTCCTATGTATTAACCTTGGAGTTTTTTGTTATTATGATATTTTTATCAAGTGTTAAGTTTATTTCTTAAGTTTTCATTTATTATTAATATCTTTAGTTAATTTGTGTTTGATAATTAATTTTTGTGCTTGTTCTTATGATTTTAATTGTTTATATTTCAATGTTTAGGTGCTGAAACTTTTAATTAGATATTTAGTTTTAGTTTTGTCAAATTAAGTTTTAGTTAATTAATTAATGGCTTAAGCAATTTATGCTTGTGTTAGATAAAGTGTTAAATTGTGATTTTTGTAGGTTTTTTTAATTTTTGAGCCTTGGTTTAATTTAATTAAGTATGGTTTGTGTTTATTTAATTAGTTTTTTATTTAGTTTAAGTATTTGTGGTTAGGTGTTTAAGGGTTTGAAGGTATAGGAAGGATGAAGGGTAATCAATTGTGAGAATGGAGTTTGTTTTGAATTGATTTGGTGTTTTTAAACTTAGGTTAGTTTTGAACTTTGGTCAAATGACATGAATTAGGTATTATCTTTAGGCTTGATCATCCTTTAGGTAATTTCCTAATTTGAATGCTAGGATTGAGCATGTGATACGTAATTGTCTTTGGCGATTTCCAAAAGGTAATAATATGTTAGTTAGTTTTTCTAGGATATTTAATCAAATAGTCTAGGGTTCTATACCTTTAAGTTATATTTTCTGAGCTTTTAATAGCCTATGTTAGTTGTTCCTTAGTATCTAATACATCTTTACTATTAAATCTATAGAACTTGTTCTAAGTTATAGTGAAGATAAAGGCAAACTTGTTAGATTTACCTAAGTTAGAGAAACTAAGGGTTTGAGAGTTTGGTCAAACCTATAAACTAGCATTTTAGTTATAGTATCTTTTATCTAAATTCAAGGATCAATAGTTATCCTAGAATCTTGATGATACCTTTGGCCCATTTCTTTTGTTTGTTCTCTTTACGTTCAGGGGTTTTTATTTTTATTTTTTTTATAATAATAGAAATAGCAGTACCTCCTAACTCCCTGTAGATTCGATCTTAACTCACCCTAATTACATAGTTAGGTTTATTATTTGATAGTTTGTGACAACTCATCATATATTCAATTTTAGTTTTTTGTTTTCAAACAAAACAGAAATAGAAAAAGTAAAAAAATTTCTATATTAAATAATTAACATAATCTATTAACTAATATCTATTTTTAAGATGTATAAAAATGGTTTGATATAAGAATTTCAATTTATTTCATTTTTTATTATCGTTACTAAATCAGTTTTTTAATTACCAATCTCAACTAAACATATTTTTGTTTTCAATTTTTTATTACAAATGTTAATGAAACATGTTTCTATTTTTCTTAGTGGGCATGTATGATTAAGTTCTATTTGTATACTTGGCGGAATCTAGCATATCTTAACCAAAACCTTTGCATGGGCTCACTGTGCACTTGTATAGTCTGGAGAGCAAAGGTTTATGTTGGAAAACACCATTATTATGGAAATGTACGCGTGGTAGAAAAATTACATCAATCTGTTGAGATATAGTATGCTATAAGTGAATATTTGTAATAATGCCTCGGCTATTCACGGAAGGTGAGAAGGAGATGAATAATCATCTGCTTATAGAATAAATCAAAGAATTTCTTAAGAATCCTACAAGATCCATTCATTCAATTTTTTTCCATTCCTCTATGTAAATAACCTAGGAATAATAATTGATATTATTAAAAAATGTCTGAAAAAATACCATATTTATAAAGCAGAAACATGGGTGAGCTCCTATAAATATTGTGATAATATCATAATTTGATAAACCAACTCGAAATTTTTCTAATGAACTTCACTCCTTTCTATGTGTCAAGTGACCATTTATGAGAAAGGGTTAGGGAGAGCTACCAAAAGCTTTTAATAATATGTTATAATCTATCATTATGTGCAACTATCTCCAATATGGAAAGAAAAAAGAAAGAAAGAGCAAACTCGACTAGTCAAAAACACTAGACTTTCTACATATGCATCATCCAAAAACGTTCAATAAAAAAATTCTTGTTTTGATTAAACAGTTATGGATGGATTGAAAATGAATTCCAATTCACCTTGGTTTCATCGTAAGCCTAATTGATTACTTCCATTTACTCTAATCCAACCAATCTTACTTGTACAATAGAAAGTGCTACTGGTTTATCTCTCCATTGAATCGAATTAATCCAACCAATCGTGCTTGTACAATGGAAAGCACTACTGGTTTTATCTCTCCATCAAATCGAATTAGCCAAAAGGGCACGTTCATAAGCCCATGCAAAAGTTTCAATCAATTCTTGCTAATATTTGTACTAGGAAATTAAGAATAGACCAGATGCCCTGCGAGTCGTTGATTAATCATCCTAAAATACCCCAAGATTCATTGATTAATCATCTTAACTTAAAACAGGTTCAAAAGTAGGTCTCTATAGCCTTATTGATTTTTAATATCATCTAATCATTGTATCGAATCATCCTTATAGTATACAAAAAGAAAATCCAGATATTTGATATCTTTTTCTTTGAATGAGATCTCAATTCTAACGAAAGTTTCATTAGATATCGTGCAACTAGAATCCCTCTTTTCTATCAGATAGGAAGGGCTATTGCATAAAATGTATTTCTAAGTATATATATATATAGAAAAAATAATGTGACGAATTGGCTTCTTATTTGTAAAAATGGTAATTGGCATCGTCGGATCACTAAGGCAAACTTTCGTCCCTACTTGACAAGTGGGTCTTGCAGTCAAGGTCCCTTCTGCCTTTGCACTCGAGGGCCAATCTCTATTTGACTCAAGGAAAGAAATAAGAAACAAAATTTAAAAATACCAAATGACCTCTTAACTACTTAGTAATGTTTTTCTACTATGATTTGTACGATGTAATTTCTCTAAGAATAGAGTGATCTAGGCTGAAATTAATAGAAAAACATCCAATTAAGAGAGGAGTCATACTATCAAATCACTTAGAAATTCTAGTGAAATTAACTCTAATTTTAAGAAATATATTAAATTTTATTATTCTAAGATAATAAATATTAATTTATAAAATTAAAATCAATTCTTAAATATCCAAAATGCTTTAGTATTAGTAAATTTTAATTATTTTTAAATATGTGCAAATTGATTATTTGCAATACTAAAGTTATACATTTACTTCACATCTTTCAAAATATTCTTAATTCTAAATATATTTTATCAATTTTGAAACTTTTTTGAATTAATTATTAGATACTAAATTTCTATTTAAAAATAAAATTAATTTGTAAATATCGAAATTAATTAATTATTGGTATATTTCAATTATTTGTGAAAAATATGAATATCAATTATCTATAATACTAGAATTATACATTTGGTTTCTAAATATTTATATAGAGTATGATGTAAAATTAATAGGTATATGCATATATATTACACGTAAAAATAAATACACATATATCAAAAATATTATAGAATTTTACTTTACTATTATTTAAAACTTGCGTGTATGATACATTGTAGTGAAAGCAATTATTATTTGATAAAATTTAGCACATGTTCTTTTAAAAAAATAAAATTTAGTATATGTTATAAAAATTAAAGTACAATATACTAAGCATTCATAAAAATAATCATATTTATTTAAAATTATATTTTCTTATTGCGAAGTTATCATAACTCTTAAATGTAATTTGAAAAACAAAATTTACAAAGTATTAATCTTTTATTACGGTGATTAAAATATAACATAAAGGTGAGAAAATGCATCCATTTATAAGAAGTACATTGATTTCAAATACTATTTAAGTAGGTTTTTTTAGTTTATAATAGACTTTTACATATTTCTCGAAATTATATACTAATTAATAATTTTGTATGCAACCCTTTTAGTGATCATTGAATTCATTTCCTTACATTTATAAATACATTTTTATCTAGTGCATATGAAAAAGAATGTTTCCAAGTAAATTTATATTTTTTGTTGTTATTATTGTTGTTGCAATTATAATATTTTTCTCCATATCAATTATATTAATTTATGGTGATTTTTCACTGTAAGAGTTTTAAGTTTGAAATTAATTACTCTAATTTAAATTTAAAATTTAGATTTAAAGTATGAACATGTGGATAATTAATTTTCTTAATATTTAATTTAATTTTAAATTAATAATTATTGTAAAAATAATTTGAATCCGTAACTATATTCAAGTAGTTCAACTTTTTCTATAAATATGTTTATTAAAAATGTAACTAATCTAATTTCATAATTATTAAAAAATTATAAATACAATCAAAATTTTTGAACAATGAAATTAAAATTTATTTTCGGAAAATATCATCCTTGATAATTTAACATACGTTCTTTATAATAATTGATAGTAAACTACTATAAATCAAATATAAATAAAGGATAATATTTTAAATAAAAATAGTATATATTTGCATTGATAAAATAATAATTGCGCATATTACAATTAACTATATACAGTTCTAATAAGATATAAAATATTTTGTATTATTACTAAAGGCATGACACTCACTGTAGTTTATCCTATACTTGACTTCTTTGCTGAACCTCCACACCCTCATGTTCGGTGCTTTCACGTCTTGCTCTTAAGCCCTTGCTAAATAACTCTTCCATTTCTTCCAAGGACCTTCCTTTAGTCTCCGGGAATAGGAAAAAGAAGAAAAAACAGGAAACTAAAGCGATTCCTGAGAACATGAAGAAGGCTCCACCTATAGTAATTGCTTCATAGAGTGATATGAAACTCATTGAAACAGTGGCGTTCATGAGCCTATTTACAGCCACTCCGAGACTATACCCCTGTGCCCTTAACTTCAAAGGGAATATCTCGGAGCTGTAGACCCATGTAACAGGTGCCAGTCCAATGTTGAAAAAGGCTACAAATATGTATGTAGAGGCAATGCATAGTGCAAGTGCCCACGAGACCCTTTCTCCATGATGCTGCTCTACGACTGTCAAGCAAGAACCTAATACGGCCAGAGCTCCAAATATGCCTATTGTGCTAATCATCAGAAGTTTCCTCCGCCCAACTTTGTCAATCAAAAACGTCGATATTAGTATAAAAGTGAACTTTGTTAGCCCCACTCCAACTGTGGCGAGTAGTAACTTTTCTTTGTCTGTGATGCCAGCCTTTTTGAAGATTCTAGGACTATATAGCACCACAGCTTCAATGCCGACAGCGTGCTCAAAGAAATGGATTCCGATAGCAGCGACTAGTATCCATCGGATTGCTGGTTTTGGCCTGATTAACAGCTCTTTCCACACTCCTACTCCGTTGGTATTTTTAGGGGGAAGTGAGACAACTTCCTCGTCGCAGTTCTCATCGATTCCGACGGCGAGTTTGATTCCCAGGAGACGAGTTTCGGCTTCTTCTTTAGAGTTGGATACAAGAAGCAATACCCTTTTGGCTTCTCCTAATCGGCCTTGCATTGCCAGCCACCTTGGAGACTCTGGCATTTGCAGAATGCCAAAGGCTAAGAAAAGTGAAGGTACAGCTGCAATTCCAAGCATCAATCTCCAACCAAGTTTCAGGCTCAATTTTCCGAACACAACATTTGATATATATCCAAGCAAAATTCCTATACTTATTCCAAGCTCGGGCAGAGACGTCAGGAAACCTCTTGAGTTAGGCGACGAGACTTCAGCCGAGTAAACAGGGGCGATCATAAGAGCAAATCCTACGCCGACTCCAGCTACGCATCTTCCTGTGATTAGAACAGCGTAGTTTGGACCATATCCCATCAGAATTGAACCCATCATGAAGATTATCGAGGCCAAAATGACAGTGTACCGGCGACCAATGTAATCGGAGAGTCTTCCAGAAAGCAAAGAACCCACCAGAGCACAAATGTTTAGAACTCCGGCGAGGACTTCCACATTTGTATCGTGAACCTTTAGTTCTTCTTTTATGAAGATCATGGCCCCACTCATTACACCAGTATCTGGAAAAACAAAAAGCGAAATTCCTTCCGAATCAGCTTTGCAGGGTACATCATACATGGCATTGAATGTAATACAGACAGTAATGGACTTTTTGGAACAACTGCAACTACTGTATCGATTCAGATGGATGTTGCTTGAAAAGATAAAGAAAAAGAAACGAAGAAATCTGTGAATTTTTAACACCTGTAAAACAAATATAAAGATCATGCATAAATTTTAGGAATAGACACACTCTTACCATAACCGAAAATGATCGAAATCATTGACGCAACAATGGCACAAGCAGCGGCATGTTTGTTGAATTTGTTGGGGTTTCCTTCACCACTATTCGTAGCCTCCATTTCTTTGATGTGAATCTCTCCAGTACGTCTTACACCTTTCACGTTCTGTCTATAAATCTTATACAAGATAGCTAACTATGAGTTCCTGTGTTTCCAGTCAGTAGTATAGGTGCCAATCGCCTCTTGGTGCATGGAAGATTAGTAGAACTCAAATTGTATACATTAAGACTATATTGAATAAGACTTATATATGTATGATCAGAGAGTAATTATGTGCATTTTACGTAAGATTGGTACCCCAGTGTAGATAGGCAAAGGATTGTGGTGATTTAATAGGCGGCTTCAAAACAAGCTAACCTGGCGAGCTTAGGCAGGAAAATTTCTCCTGACTGGAGATGCGGTCATCGGGATAGATATGATAGGATATAAAGAAATTGGCAGACAAGAGTACTAATTCACTCCCGTAGTTGTCGAGATTCTCAGAGTCACGGTCTTCTTTAATATGGAAATGCTTGCTTATTTTTACAGTATAAAGATGAAATGGAAATACTTGTATCATTTGGATAGGATTGCCACCAAAGCTCATTCCTTTTTCTTTTTTCCACTCTGGTCTTCCGTCTAATAAGCCCCACTGACTCGGACTCTGATGCTTGTCGTATTCTTCGCTTCCCAAAAAAATAAAAAATAAAAAAAATCTTCATGATAAATGGAACCTGATTTTTTGTTTCCAACAATAAATCAAGATATGTAACGTGGTCAAGTCGACGAATCACACATACATTGACGTTTGATGTTCACGTCAGAAAAAGGCCATGTTTCCCCTACAACTTCGGTTTAAAACATGTAATTACCACATGAACACGATATATGTTTCAAGTCTTTAATTAAATATCGTTATTTGATGAAAATTTTAGTATGTATATTATATATATACATGTCAACCTGCAATTCAATTTGTGATAACAAAATAACGATAAGAATAAGATGATAATCATTGTTGTTATTACGACTTTCTTTTGGTACATGTTGTATTGATGGCATACTTATTCAAATCTTTGGCATTCTCCAAAGGAAAAAAAATCTAATCTTTGGTGTGTGCTTTTGAGATATATCAACAGAACTTTTACACTAACTGAGCTTGTTTTCCTAATTTGCTAATTATTAGGTTAGAATTATTGATTATGTATCTGCGTAGCATACACTATGAGATTAGATTGATAAATGCAATTAGATAAAAACACAATTGTAACCAAGCATTATATAAATAAAAATTTTCTAAACAGGTGTGTACATTTATATAAATATATATATGATTCTTGTAAATAAACAGGACATCAGCATTAGGGGAAGGGATTATACAAGACGATAAATGCCTGGGGTTACATTTATTTGAGAAGTGAGTTTTAAAATATATATCTTTTAACAAGAAGCAGAAATTAATTCTTTGTTAGTACATTTTAGAAGTGTACAACTTTTTTTTTAATAAGGAAGTGTCCAAGTTTTACCAAAAGAGTTATAATTACGTCTTGATTTGACAACAACCACTCAATCTTTTCCTTATTATTTAGTTTTCACTGTATCATATTTTAAGCCTGAGTTGCTATCATGGTGGAACACGAAATGCATAAATCATGTTTTGTCAATTCTTTTCTGAAATAAGTTCTTCTCTGAAATATGTTTCTCATGCACTAACAAGAAAAGTGCTCGCAATCATGCAATATTTAATTGCCCCCAAGTTGTTATTCAACGAATTGGCTTATTTAACATAATTAACTTGTGCTTTGATTAGCATTAGTTCCTTGTTTAAAAAAATATAATCATAGCACAACTCAAAAAGAAAATCCATAGTATATGTAAAAGTTACTATAATATATAATATTTGTAAATATATGCTCCTTATCATCTACCTATGTTGTCATGAAAAAGATGGGAATTAATAATATTTTAAAATTAGACCAAAGATCATGTTGATAAAATAGAAGTTCAAAATATAAAGTTTCAACTGGTATAAGATTATTTTAAAATTTATATAAAGTGAATGAGAAATATAAATTATAAAAATAAACAAAATATAATATTTTATTTTATTGAAATAAAAATAAAATAAATATTTATAGGTGGCTGGCTAGTGACAATGCATGAGTAATTTACTAATATCTATGCTAAAAATCAATTTAACTGGCTAAACTAAAGAAAGTTCTAACTTATGTTTTAGTGATTAGAAAATGATTTAAGGATACAAAGCGAAGACCTTAAAACTAAAGTAATGATATGTAAAATCCAAAATGTTGAATGAAAGATCAGTGAAGTTGAATAGGTTATCTTATGTACTCTTTGATATAAATCTTATCTTAGTCTTTCTAATATGTTTAAGGGCTCAACGCATACATATACATTTATATTTAAGTATTTTGTATATAGGTTTTATAATCAAGAAAAAAGTTTGGAAAATTTTTTAAGTAAGTCTATTAATGCATTAGAATATTTTGGAGAAGTTGTTTGAAGATTGTGTGACTTAACGTTTTTGAAAAGAATTATTTGAATATGTTTTAAGGAAGTTTTGATAACTTAAAATCATTTTTAAAAGTGTTACATACAAGTTTTAAGAGGGACTGATCAACCAATGTAGGCTTAGTAATCTACCAGTACAAAACCAAAAATGATTGGTCAACTTGTGTAGGGTAGATTAGATGACTAGTGTATAATGTTTTGAACATGTTAGATGATTTTTTTTCTAGAAGGTAAACGGTGCATTAATTAGTAAGATAAACCAAATCGTTGTACTAAACTAGTCGATCAATTGTAATCGATTGACCAATGGGTACGAATTCTAAACAACTAGTTTTCCAATAGGCAAAAATGGAGTTAGCAATTTTTCATGCACCAACAATTATAAAATACTAGTTAGTGGATTTCGACACATAAATAAGCATATTAAAGTGTATATAAAGCATCGTTTTGAATCCAAGAACATTGTAACATTATATAGTGATCAAATTGAGGGAAAGAAGTGATTTTTGAACGAGTTAAGGTGCATGTATCCTTAGTTTTCGTTATAAACCCACTTAAACACTTTGAGTAGTCAAAGTAAGACAAATTTGAGTGTATTTTGGTGTGAACTTATTGAAATTAAGATCTTAAGATTACTCTTCACCATAAAATGATTTATATAAGTGTTGATTATAGTAAAAATTTTCAATAAGTGGTTAAAAAGTAAGTGAAAGTAAAGTAAGTACGTCAAATTATTATAAATTAATTTGCCTTTCTCTTTCCCTACTCTTTTTACTTTACAAGTTTATTTTTTTTATTTGAGTTATATTAATAATATAATTTCAATATATTGTTATTTGTTTCATGGAGAAAACTACACGGTCGACGTTATATGACTAGCCGTGGACATATGTATTATTTTAATAATATAATAATTACTATATAATATTATAATATTATTTTATTTAAGATGTCCACAACTAGTCATGAAACGTCGGTTGTATAGTGAATCCTTGTTTCATTGCACTGATAATGAATATTTTGAATAGTCTAAAGATTTTAAAAATTTTAGTGTTACCTAATTCAACTCCCTCCTCCCTCTCCCCAAATCTTAGGTGTTATACAGAACCAAAAAGTAGTATTAGAGTTAGGACTCACCTTACACATATTTTTACCAAAATAGTAAGTATAAAGATCATAATATGGCACAATTAAATACAATGGCATCATCCTGTTTTCGATGGAAATCATTGTTTATATTGAAAGACTATGATGAAATATTTCTTGATGGCTAGAAACATAGATTTATAGAAAATTGTTTCAAAAGGACCTTATAAACCCATAAAAATTGTAAAGACCAAAAAGTATCTAAATCAGAGGAAGAACATGATAGCAATTGCAAAAAATTATAATCCTTGAATAACAAACCTATGCATATCCTATTTTATACCCTAGGTAGAAATGAGTTTAATGAGGTATTCATATATGAATCCATATATGAAATTTGTCATATACTAGAAGTAAGACGTGAGGGTATTAATCAAGTGAAAGAAAGATTATCATGCTTACACATTGATATGAAATTTTCATATGCTTTATAATGAAATTAACTCTTCTATGTACACTACATTTATTAATATTATTAATGCTTTAAAATTGTTAAGTAAGATTTATATTAACGTTGATTAGTGAGGAAAATTTTAATGTCTTTATCTAGGTTATAATAAGTCGAGATAATGGCAATATAAAAATTTAAGTATTTGAACCATTTACCCTTGGAAAATTCAATAAGATCTCTCCTTATATATGAAATAAGGCTCAAAGAGACACAGGAGGAGGAGATCGTTCAGACAAAAAAAAAAGAATATGATTATCAAAGTGTCAAAGGAAGAATTAAGTGATTATGAGACCTCTACAAATAGTAGTTGTTAGCTCTAGCAAGTAATAGGAGGGTAAATTAGATGTTTTAAAAATTTTCTTCTAAGTTATAACTTAGAAACCAATTTTATTAACTAAAATAGAAGCTATCAATAATCCTAATTTACCAAATTAAACAATAAGAATAAATTAAACAACTTAAAATAAATGCATAAAAGTAAAGAGTATAAGGGAAGATAGATACAACCAATTTATACTAGTTCAGAAGTATCTATTTACTCCTACATCTAATTCCCAACAAAGCTCATTGATATTTTACATTATAACAACAAATACATGTTAGTGTAAAATCCTTTTTAAGGCTAAGGAATAACCTTTCTTTTTCAATGGCTTAAGGATAATCATACTACACTCTTCTTTTTCATAGTTCAAGAATAACCCTTATATAAGCACACTCATAATTTTCTTCTTCTTCTCATAAACACCATTTCCATAAAAAGCATCTTACAAAATATATCACTCTTGACTCACCAAGGTGTATAAGTGCTCACATTACACTTCAAATGGATGGAACAACCAAACTTTACAATACCCACACAAAACTCAAATACAAACTCATAAACAATGTATAAATCTCTTTATAAGATTGTTTCGCACACACTTGATGTACAAAACTCGTGTAAAAACATCTATTTATAGGCTTAAAACCTCAAACTAGCCATTTGTTACCATTGCCCATTGTTCTAAAGCAATTAATTCACTTTCTCGCTGAAAACTGGTCATTATATTCCTATTGCACAACTTTAACCGTGGTTTTTTCAATGCATAATGGTGTACATTATCGTTGATCTCCAAAATTGAGACTTATCATAGGTTAACAATGGAACCATTCTACTTCCTCAAAACTATCATTGATCTCCCAGAAACACACAAAAACTTGACCAAACACATTGAATCTAATCTAATTCAATCCCTAACTCATTTATATATATATTATAATACATTTCAAAACACTTTTAACCAACACCTAACACATCTCAACTGAAATTAACACAATCATACTCAAATCAATCCAATTTATTAAATTCCATTAGTCTTTCAATGTAATCATTCAATTAACTATACCATATAAGTTCAATTCTCATATTTTCTTAACCAATTTACGTAATTCAATATACAAGCCATACCTGATTCATATACATTCATTCACTCACATCTTAATTAATTAATAAATTTATTAACATATACATTCATAAAAAGTATTGTCAAATACCACAATCACACGTAAATCCTCTTAATTATGCTTCTTTATTCAATTTACTATATATGAACTCAAGATGCATGATGTGAGTCATTTCAACATATGGTAAGATCAAAGAGAAGACCTACAATAAGACTTAAATAAACAACCTATCACACACACTACTCTTAAACTTAATCGAATCTTCCATTAACTTCATCTTCAACTGTGTAAGCTCCATGACACCTAAGAGGGGGTGAATTGGGTATTTAAAAAATTTCTTTACAAATTAAAACACATTAAACACCTTAGGGCAATTTCAATTAAATGAATTATCTAACCAAAATTTAACCAAAATGGAATGCCAATTCTTATGACAATATTAATCAAACTCAATCACTAAGAAATCAAACACAAGTGCACAAATATAAAGGAAACAGGGTAAGAGAGGAACACAAAGATTTATAAAGGTTCATCTACCCTAAAGATAGACTACATCCTCTCTTTAACTACTTGTTGGAAGTTCACTAAAAACTAATCTTACTTTAATTGAGTGAAGAGTAACCCTTACAATAATCTTGTTAACAAGGCTAAAATGAACCTTTACAACAATCTTGATTATAAGGCCAAGACAAATCTTTACAATTTTGATTACAATGTTAAGAGGAACCTCTACAATCTTACTTTAGGGTGAAGAGTAACCCAATAATCTTGTTCAAAGGTCAAGAGGAATCTATACAACAATCTTGAATTCTAAGGGTCAAAAGGAACTCATTAATCTTACTTTCTAATGGGTGAAGAGTAACCTTTACAAATACAACCAAATACACAATTTTTGTACCACAAAAATAGCCCCTAACTAAGGCTACCAAAACTTCAACTCAAGCTTATATAGCTTATCAAACCTTCATAAAAAATAATGCAAGATAAGGGCTCAAATGCAACCAATGCGATACCAATGCCTTATGCAATCTTTAATGCACATACAAGGCATAAATCAATCTAATTCACATTCAAATATTAATGCAACTCAAATCTTATTTAACACAGGTCAAAAGCAACCTATCTAATCTATTTTAAAGGCAAAGAGCATCCTATAATTAATCACAACAATTAATCAAAACAAATCCCTTAATTATGTAACCAAACCACACCTTCTACTGTGTTTTAGTAAAGCACAACCTTAAAAAATAATTCGGCAACTTCTAAAGGCAAATAAAAATATATTTCAAGCTTTCCTACATATCAATAGATTATAAACATTGAATTTGAGACAAAAAAATGAAATTAAAGCATTTAAAATCAGATTTAGCACTTAAACATACGAGCTCTCAAATTCTGTAATATTAATGTTCCAGCTTATAACCAAATGATTTTAACCAATAAAATAATTTAAATTTGACACAACAAACCTAATGTAACATCAATTTATCAATTAAAAAAATTACAACAATAAAAACAATTTTAGAACATCAAAATAATAGGTTAAATCAAGAACAAGGTAGAAGCTATCAAACTTGGATAGCTTTGGGGTATACTACAAAATAAAGCTTAATTTAGCAATATAATAGCTTAAAATTTGAAAAAATAAATACTAGCACACTCCTAAGACCTTAAAAAAACTGGAAACAACAAATTTGCAGCACTAAAAATGGATTTAAAGTCTAAATCGAATTGAACAGTTGAGCTACACAAAACAACATGAAAAATTAAACAATTTGTGTTCTTGGAGTTCAAATTAATATTTTGAGTGCTTAAAAATCAAAGAAAAAGCTTTGATGTACTCTTGAGACTTTAAAAAAATCTTGTATAATAATTTTAAAGCAAGAAAAATAGATTTGTATGCTTAAAATTGAAGAACACAGAAATTAAACTAAAATAGAGACAATTTTGGTATAGAGATTTTGAAAGCTTAAATCTAATGAAATAATGAATCAAAAAAGCAAAAAATCAAATGAAAGCTTTATCAACTTTGTCTATGTCTAAACTAATTGGAAACATAAATTCTGCACACCTAGAAATGGATTTAAAATAAGAAAAACGAAGATGAACAAAAATGGTGTAGAAACTAAAGGGATCTTGAGTGTTTGAATTATTTGAACTTGTAATTCATTTTTCAGATGTTCTAAACTTGATAAAACTGTTATGGAATGATATTTATAGAGTTGGGAGAGGTTAAGAGTTGTTAGACACAAGAACTAACCGTTTGGGATTAAAAAACTGTTGGAAAAAGAAAAAGAAACTAGTCGTTACGCGCGACAGGGACCTATACGGCGGTCTCTAGGGGGAATACAGCGCCCTCCAACCTATTGTAATGGTCTCTGGAAACAGACCCAATACGGGGGTCTGAACAACCTGCTGTATTGCCTCTTAGCTCGTTGTATTGCCTCCAAAAAATTATAAAAATTTTTTTAAAACAAGCTCCAATCATATCCTAACATCAATCTAACATTAATCAAGACTTTAAAGAAGTTTTAAAATATAATTCAAGGCTTTTTCAACTTATAAAAACATTGAATTCATTCAAAACAAAGGAATTTCCTTGATTATGAAACTTTTAATTCTTAAGCTTTTTTAAAACCTTTCCAAACATTCCATAAACCAAAATTCACATCACAACTATGACACAAACCAATTCAAGCATACTTAAACAACTTCAAGTAATAATTCAATTAACTTAAACACATAAAAAAGAATACATTAAAACAATTAATCACATTACTATTTGATTATGCAACATTTAGCCTATATGATATTCTAATTCAATTCCTAACATGACAAATACCATAATCAAATCCAATTAGTCACTAAAATCAGAATTCAACTCTTATATGACTATATTCAAATGATAATGTGAAGATGATATGCAAATGTGAGAGCCCTTTTCAGGTATTTTTTAAAAATCAAGTTTAGGACACTTACATCTTAATCCCTTTTCCTAAACTTATCCAAACTTGATCTTCACTCTTGATCATTACTTAATCTTCAATAATTATCCATTCTTGGTCATTTAATGCTTGCACTCTTCTACTTTAATTTCACAATTATATTATTGTATTTTAAACATTAACCTATCTTAATTACACACCAAAGCTTAAACATTAATAACAATAATGTTTTATTATCATCAAAACACATGATTGGAACTTCTTTGGTTCAACAAACTTTAAGTTCAAATATAATGCTCTTCTTCTAATCTATATCTATCTTCATATACTTCAACTTAAACTTCTCATCATCATCTTCAGCTTCAAGGCTCTACTCAGGCACTTTAAAACAAGCCCTTTATTAAAGTATCTCATTGAACACAATAAACTCTACAAATACATTAGTAAACACATTTTGTCATCGTTAAAACAAAGATGGAACTAACTCTTGGTTCAATAATCTCCTTCTTTTTAATGACGATGAAATCATATAACATTAAATAAAAATCAAGTAAAGTTCACATACAAAACACAAACATGTGTGAACATCCATTCAACCAATTTTACTACCCCTTTCTAATATCACACCTCACATTCTCCCTTTTTTTTAATATAAATCTCGAAAACCAATACAAAACAAATCTCATACAAATACCAAACAAACTTTTCAAACAACACTCATTAATTTTCAAAACTTCCTTTCAAAAGTTTTCTTTCAACAATGCTCCCCATTACTAAAACATACCATGAAAATCCTAAAATACCATGTCATAAAAAAACTCAAAGAAGGAACTCATCAATTGAATCTCATTAAAAAAAAATTTAAATCATATTATCAACGAAATTATACCAAATGTTTTTAAAAAGCAATTAATATTCAAAATCACACTTAATACCAAACTTGTTGAAATGAGACTCGCCTTTATTAATTGTTAAAAAAGTAATATTTGATAACAATTATCGATTTTGCTCACAATAAAAACCAAATTCCAAAATAGGATACCACTTGTTAAACTATACCAATAATCTATACTTATTATTGATACCAAATGTAGAAAAAAGATTTATTGATACCAGATGCAACAAAAATAAATCTATCCAATTGTTATTTATACTAAAAAACAACATATATAAAAAAATTATCAACAAGTACCAACATATCAACGTTACTTACCAATTTTAAGAAGGGATACTCCCCCTTTTTATGCAACTGAAGTCAATAAATCAATCAAAAATCAATTGTTAATCATAAATTTACCACATAATCATTAAACTTCCATTTTTGACTAGCTCCTTCTAAGTTAATCAAAATTATGCAAGAATTTCCATAGATTTCAAAAAATTTTCAAATATCAAAATTTAAGGATTTCACCCAAAAAAAATCCAAAATCTATGACTTCTCTTAAAATTATACATTACCAATTTCAAAATTTTAATCTTTCATGTAACAAGATATAAAACGTGTGAAGAGATTCATAACATCATCCAATATTAAACACAAATTCAATGCAACTCTCTTAAATTCATGTATTGTCAATTAAAATACCCATATCATAGAATAAGCACATGAAGTATATAAACATGTCAAATGCATATCAAATGTCATAAAACTCCCCTTTCAATGAGAATTCTATAAAGTATGCACTACTCTCCTTTTTCAAGAATGACACAATGCAAGAATTTAACAAACTCAATTTTTTAAAACTAAAAAATCAAACAACTTAATAATTAAAACATATGCAATTCAATAATAAAATATTATGCTTCCCCTAAATATATGCATAATGCTCTAATACCAAGATTTTCAAACCTTGATGGCAAAATTGTTTGAACCAAGGGAGGTTCGAATCATTTGTTTTGATGATGGTAAAACATAATTCTTACTAATGCTTAAGTTTTGGTGTGTTAGAAAGTTTCATTTATGCAAATGTACAAGAACATGTATTGAAGCCTAAGATAGAAGAGATATCTTAAAGAAAATGATGATAGATAAAGCATTGAAGTAATAAAGGCAAGATCAATTGAAGTGAAGATTAAGAGATGAAGAAGATTACATAGGATTAGGAATGTTTCTTTATTGTAAGTTCTCTTGATCTTTATCAATGCTTAAAAGGGCTCTCACATTTGCATGTTATATTTTCATGAATATTTGCATATAGGTTTTGAATATGTTTGAATTAAATTGATGTGTGAATTTTGGTTTTTAAATGATTTATGAAGGTTGTTGAACTTGAAAAACAAATGAATAGTACCTTAGTTTGAAAAAGGTTGTAATGATAGGTTAAATTTTGTGTTTATAATGTTTGAACCAATGTAACTATTGAAACAAGTTAAAATGATGTTTTTGACTTGTGTACATTGACTTTGAAGTAAACAAAAACCATCTTCAAAATGATTTTCATTGAATTTGTTTTGGTTTAAAATCAAAGTTTGGCATACTGCATTAATTAGATTACAAATCAAGTGATTTCATGTCATTTGTTTTAATTTACATGTATTGGTATCACATTTCACTTAAGAAATGATTTATAACTTATTTGAATTGAATTAAACTTCATAGGAATTGCCTTTGTAGTGTTTTCGATGAATTTTATATAAGTTTTGTAGGGTTTAGTGGACCGATACATGTAGTTCAATCGACTGATGTACACTGCAAGCAGTATAACAACTAGTTTCTAGAAAATGTAGTTTTCAGTTTTAACAACTTTTTAACACTCTAATGACAATTTCTCAAAACCCATACCTCTATTCACTCCCTGACGCTATATATAAGTTTTCTAAGCCTTTCATAATAATCTATATGCAAATTTATAAAAGATTTGAGAAAAAAAAAAAGAGAGAGAGAATCGCCAAAGTTGTCATTATTTTTTTAACTTCTTCTCTTCTTCTTGGTTTCATATTTTAGATTCATTTCTAGTGCTTCAAAATTGTTATTTTTAGTTTTTTAGATACTCAAGAGTCTCAGTGATCTTACATTTAAATTTTTAGTATTTATTTCATCAGATTCAAGCTAACAAAGACACATACACTCAAGTTATCTATATTTTTGTGTCATTTTTGTAATCTTCAATTTTGAGTGTGTAAATTTATTTTTGGTGCTTCAAAATCATTATTCAAAGTTTTTTTGAATATTTCAAAAGTGCACTAGAGATTTCACTTTGATTTTTTAAGTACTTGTAACATTATTTTAAGCTCTAAATATATAGATTGCTTATATCTTTCCAGTTTTGGTTACACACTCATTCTATCTCAAGTTTCATTGCTTTAATTGGACTTTTGTGCTTTTAAATTGTTTTAATTTTTTTATTGTTTTTTTTATCTTCCAAGAAAATTTTTAACCTATTTTTGTAATTTTATAGGGTAAGAAATATTTGTTTATAGGGTTGGAACTTATATACTACACATTTGAACAGCCTATCTGTATTCTTGCTTTGTTCTTGATTTAATCATTTTATTTTATGCCTTAATTTCATTTTTATTATTGAAATTAATTTTTAATAGATTAATTTAGGTTTCAATACATTTGTTGTGATGATTATATATCATTTGAAATTTTAAAATCGTTGATATTAGGGCTGGAACATAAACACTATATAATTTGATAGCTTGCATTCATCTTGTTTCAATTTGATTGTTTATTACTTTAAACTCTTTTTTATTACTTCAATCAGTTTTTTTAGCTATTAAAGTGTTACGAAGCTTGTTATATTGTTTTTTTATCTCTGAAAATTGCATAAACAATTTTATTATTTGAACTTTCAAAGAAACACCATTAAAGGTGTATTTTGGTTATAAAACCTGGGGATTTGATTGTGTTGATTATTGATCACAGTATAAGATTATCTTTGCCTTTAAAATAGATTTAATAGGTTACTCGTTACTTAGGATAAATAAAAATTGAAATGCATTAATTTTTTAATGTGAATTGAAATTTTTGTGCATTGTATGAATATAAGAGAATGCATTGATTTATAGTTGCATTGTAAGCCTTCTTTAGTATTGATTTTGATCATAAGCTATATAAGTTTGAATTGAAGCTTAGGTAGCCTAAGTTTAGGGGTTGTTTTGCAAGACTAGATTGTGAATTTCAGTTATATTGAAAGGGTTACTCTTCATCCATTTAAAGTAAGATTGTATTGGGTTCCTCTTGGCCCTTGAAATCAAAACTTTTATGAGTTCCTTTAACCCGAGAAAATAAGACATTATGGGTTAACCCTAAAATAAGATTGTAAAAGTTACTCTTCACCTCCTTTATGGAAAGAAGAAAGAAGAAGTTGTAAAGGTTACTATTCACCCTAAGTAAGATTGTTTTTAGTGAAATTTCAACTAGTAGTTGGAGAGAGGATGTAAGCTATCTTTGGGGTATCCGAATATCTATAAATCCTTGTCCCTCTCTTCCCTTCACTTTTTATATTTATGCAATTGCATTTGTTTATTATTAATTGAATTTGATTCTTTTTGTCATAAGAATTGGCATATCATATAGGTTAAATTTTGGTTAGAGATTGCATATAATTAATTTGATTTAAGTGGTTTAATTTAACTAGTTTAGCAAGAAATTTTTAAATATCCAATTTACCCCCTCTTATGTGTCATAGGGCTTAAATATTCAATAAAAGTATTTAACGTTACTTTTTATTTCAAAACCCATTAAAAACTCAAATGTCATTAATTTCTTTATTTCTTACAAAACTCATGTATTTTGACTAAGTTCATGCATTTAAGGACACTTTGTAAGAAAATAACTTTCATGGATCAAACAATTTTCAAGTTCTAAAATATAAAAAAAAAAATACAACATATTCAAGACATCACGTGAATTAAACAACATCAAAATGTCAAGAACTTTTTGAAAAACAAGCTTAGGAGATCTTAACACTTTCAAAATGCATGATTTCTAAGTTCAAGGATTTTAATGAATTATGACTTTCATTATCTTTTTCATAAACTAATGCATGGAGGTAATTCATTAAAATCATCAAACTTTTTAGTTAATAATTTTGTAAAAATAAATCCTCCATCTTTTATAAAACCTCTAAGCTCCCCCTCAATGAAAGTACTACTTTAAAAATATTTAAGTGAAAATTTTAGACATGAGTAGGATCAAACTTTCATAAATAATGTCAACAATCATGGTCATACAAAATATCAAACTACTCCTACATGTTTCCTTATACAATTTTTAAAGTAACATCACATCATGTAATCCATAAACCATTTAAACAATCACGAAGCACTCTAAATGGTCAAAAATGTGTAACATCATATTAAGAAATTTATCAAGATACAATTTTCAATTTTCCTAATCATGCACAATTTAATCATGTAGGAATGTCATTCGCAAAGCTTTCAAACAATTAAATGACATTCATCTAGAAACCTTAAAAAAACATATACATGCATTCCTAATCATGATTTCTAATGGAAAAAATATGTAAAGACTTAAAACATTAAATTAAACACTTCAAATTTATCAAAAACGTAAATTTTCAATTAAGAATTATAACATATGAAAATTGTTTCTTAAGACAACCTAATCAAGATGTTTAAGCAACCAAATAAGAAAGCATCATTCATTACTCTAAAAAATCTAAGACATTAAGTAAGTTCTAAAAAATCATATAAATTTAAGTTTAAGGTGTTCTTCCCTTTTTCATTTATCACTAACTTCTTTACTGCTTTGGTTCAATAATGTTCGTTGGTGATTTCCTTTTCTTTAGCCCTTGAAGATACCCTTGAAAAACTTACATATCGAATTTAAAAATTTTTTCGTACCCACATCATCTTGAGTTGATGATGGTTAGTTGCATACCTATCATGATCATTTCCCAAAACATTCATATTTCTTAGATGATCATAACAAAATTGTTGAACATGTCCATAACGTCCACAATAACGACAAAACAATGGTTCATGTGATCTATATGTATTTCTTTGGTCATATCTAGTTCGTGAATCATGAAAACTTTTATATACATTATAAAAATGATAACGAGATCTCATGTCATCCTTATATATGTTCCTAGTTCCAAGTATTCTTCTTTGATGATATTCTTGTCTAGAATAATCATAAGATCCATTCCATTTCCTAATACAAACATTATAAACATTTCTAGATGCATACATGTGAACATAAGGAACACGTGAATGAGTTGGCATAATTTTTTCAACATGTGGCTTTTATGCATCATGTGATTTTTATTATTTATAAAGAAATTGTGTCCATTTTTAATGCCATGCCCATTCTTCCTAGATGATGTCCTAGGCTCATATATAAATGCATGATGATGAGATCTAGAAGATGCTAACTTAGATGATGATGAGACATAGCCTATGGATGGCCTAGATTCCTCTTCCTCCTCTAAATTCTTCCCTTTAATGAAAGCATTCTTAGCATTATAAATTTCATTAAAACTAGCGTAACCTAGTATATACCTGTCATTTGTAAATTTTAAAGCTCCTAACATTGATTATTGGAAATTTCATTAACACTAGTGTAACCTAGTCCATACCTGTCATTTTTAAATTTTAAAGCTCCTAATATTGATTAAACTTCTCATCCCCTTTAGTGAAATTAGACAATAAGCTCTTATAGATTCTACTTCCTTTCTTAGCGATGCATTTTCCTCTCTCATTTTAAGCTCACTATTATCCACATTCATCAATTCTAATTTATTCTTTAAAAGCCTATTCTCTTCTATCAATTTTTTCATATCACACTCCTTACCATTCTCTAATTCTACTTCTTTTCTAAGCTCCTCATTCTCTAATCTACATTTATCAAGAACTTTTTATGTTTCATTATATCTATCATGCAACTTATTTTCTTCTTAGTTAAGGTTTCTACATATTCTAACAGTTATTCATAACTATAATTTACATTACATTCGTCATCACTATTGTTAGATTTAGAATAAGAAGGTACATCATTATTATAAGGATTTGTGGAAGTACATACCTTATCATCTTGTAAGCATATATAGGCCACTTCTTCGTTCTAGATTTCCTTTTCTTCACCTTGATAGATTTCTGCCAAGGAATGTCATATTTCTTGAGCATTTTCATACCATAAAACCTTTTCAAATACATTTTTACTTAAAGCACAATAAAAAACATTTAAAACTTTGTAGTTAAAAGAGATAAGTTTATTATCTACATCATCTCATTCTAATTCATCTTTAGACACTACCCTCTCTATATCATTTACAACTATGGTCTTTGTAGGGATGTATGGTTCATTTTCTATATTTTTAAAAAAGTTTTTCATAGATTCAAGAGATAGTTATTTATCCTAATTTTCCAATATCAGAACTGTTTACTGTTAACACAAAAGGGTACATATAAGCTAAGTGTCATATTATCTTTACTTACTAATTTGCTAGAATTAATCCTATGTGAGACCTATGCATTGATACCAGTTGTTAACCCTATTTGGAACCTAAGAAGTGGTGAATTAGGTGCTTTAAACATTTTCTTCTAAACTATATAACTCAAATGCCAATTTTATTAACTAATGCAAAGCTAACAACAATCCTAATTTATCAAATTAAACAATAACAATAAACTAAACAACTCAAAATAAATGCATAAAAGTAAAGATTATAAGTGAAGATAAACATAACTAATTTATACTGGTCTATAAGTCCACCATTAAATCCCCAGGCTTAACCCTGGACAAGCGGTGCAAATTTCCAAGCTGGAGTACAGTAAAGGTAAAGGGAATTTCTAGTGGAACAGTAAAATAAATAAAGATTGAAAAGAACACCAACAGTGAAAGCATTTTGCTAGGACGACATCGACACTAAGAGATGAAAGCTAGGAGAGTGAATGGGATTAAATACCCTAATAGTCCTAGCCATAAATGATGGATATTGGGCACTGTGTGTATTAACCTATGCAATGCTGTAGCTAATGTGTTAAGCCTAGGGGGTATTTATTTGATGATCTAAAGCACAATTTAGGACGTGATGAATAAAAAAGAAAAACCTATCCTCATTTGATTTTTCAATGTTTTGAACATTTTCTTTATTCTACATATTTATATATTAAATAAATAAATCACACAAAAGTAAAAAGGTTCAATAAATTTGAAAAAAAATACCAAATCATTAACAAAATTGGAATATATTCACAATTTTCTTCTTCTTCTAAAAAACACCCTTCCTATAAAAAAAACTTATAAAATATATCACTTTTGACTCATTAAGCTGTATAACATGTTACACTTAAAATGGATGCAATAATCAAACTTCACAATGTCCATACAAAACTCAAATACAAACTCATAAACAATGAGCAAATCTCTTTGTAAGATTGTTTCTTACACACTTGATACATAAAACTCCTGCAAAAACATCTATTTATGTACCAGTTGTTACCATTGTCCAATGTTCTAAAGTAATTAATTAATTTTCCCGTTGAAAAATAATTGTTTTATGCCTATTATGCGACTTCAATAGTGGTTTATTAGACGCATAACAACATCATTAATAATACTTTACACCACTGTTGATCTTTAATACTGGGACTTTAACGTGGGTTAACAATGACATTGTTCTACTCCTTTAAAAATGTTTTGATCTCTCATAAACACATAAAAACTTTACCAAAAATATTCAATCTAATCTAAATCAATCCATAACTCATTTATAAATATTATAACACATTCCAAAACACTTTTAACTAACTCATAACGCATCTTAACTCAAGTTAGCACAGTTACACTCAAATCATTCCAATTTAACAAATTTCATCTGTCCTTTAATCTAATCATTAAATTAACTCAACCATACAACTTTAATTCACAAATTTCCTTAACTAATTCATGTAATTCAACGTACAAGACTCAATATACAAGTCATACCTAATTCATATACTTTCATTCACTTAAATCTTAATTAATTAATCAATTTATTCACACGTACATTCATCAAAAGTATATTCAAATACCATAATCTTACAAAAATTCTCTTGATTATACATCCTATATATAACTTACTAAATATGAATGTAATATTCATGATGTGAGTTTTTTCAACATATGGTAAGATCAAAGAGAAAACTTACAACAAGACTTATATAAACAACCTATCAAACACATTACTCTTGAACTTGATCGAGTATTCTATCAACTTCAACTTTAACTTCAATTTCAAGGTTAACTCCAATGCTTTTCGTTTGATTTTCATCCATCTTCATATACTTCAACTTAAACTTTGAATCATCATCTTCAACTTCAAAACTCCACTTATGAGCTTCAAATCAAGTCCTTTATCAATGTATCTCAAGAAATTCCTAAGGAAGAAGAACTTCTAAAAAAAAGGAACTCTAAAGAAGGTAAGTATAATTCTTAGTATAAATTTTTGAACATCATATGTTTTAAGTGTAAGGAACCTGACCATATAAGATCCCAATGCCCTCTCTTTTGAAGATGGTGATAAACATGAGAGAAACAATGAAAAAAATGGTAAGAAGAAGAAAGCTTTATAAGCCACCATCTTAGATGACATAATGAGTCAAATTGTGAAGAAGAAATGGCTCATATATACTTCATGGAAGACAAAGAGGTACCATCTTGTTCCAATTCTTACAATGAAAGTGACTATGATGTTGATTTTACTAATGATGAATTAATTGAATGCTTAGAATTGTTGACTAATAAAAAAAAAGACAAAGTTTTCTTCTAAGTATAAGGAAACATTAAAAATTTTAGATTCATGTAAACTATAAAATGAGAGATTATAGAAGGACTTGTATAATACAATAGAATTTAAGAATATGGATAATGATGATATGCAAATATTGATAGATGAAAATACGTCATTGAAAAAGGATGTAGATAACCTTAAAGTTTCTTTGCCAAAATTCATTAAAGGAAAGGAAAAGTTAGAATGCATACTAGGTGTTTAAAAAAAATCAAATGATAGATATGTCTTACGATATACCTATAAGAATGCGCCATCAAATAGTAAGACTACATGTGTAAAAAAAAAAAAGAACCTAAGTGTTGAACATATACCAAATCCATATAAATTTATTGCATCTACATCTAGGACTTTACCAAAGGGAAAATTTCATGCATATGTGTATGGTCTTAAGGCTAAATCTAGAAATGCAACTCATCAAGTTAGACATGATGCTATACTAAAACATAATATCATCCACTTAGGCCTCATTATCACACGAGAACTTATTATAAAAGACCTATAAATGCATATGGACATACGTATAGGACTTATTGTTATACTTATATAATTTGTTATTTTTATGGAAATGTAAGCCCTAAAGGCACTCAAGAGGGAGTGAATTGAGCGATTGAAATTTTCTTGACTAATTAAACTTACCACTTAAACCAATT